>RXPK01004774.1:0-58327 GCA_004143645.1 Protaetia brevitarsis
CGATTCAACACCTACCGCTTCGCGACTTCACAAGGGAAAGGCGAAGGGTAGAATCGATTCAGGAATGGCACTAAGAAGCCAGATGGAAGCTTCACTGAAAGTGAAGAAGAGAGAGCTCTCCTCCTTCTAGAAACCCACTTTCCCGAAAGCAAAGTGGGAACCTCGGAAAATCCCTCCGAGATATATAAAAGACCAAATAAAGAAGCTACTACAGTGGCAAGACACATATGTAGCAGCAAACGGTTAAAATGGGCCATCAATACCTTTCAGCCGTTCAAAACACCGGGAGTAGACGGGATCTTTCCAGTTCTACTTCAAAAAGGGCAGGAAGAAATCCTTCCTCACATGATTCGGATAAGCCGAAGTAGTCTGGAGTTAGGGTACATTCCAGAAGCCTGGCGAAGGGCTAAAGTCACCTTTATACCAAAAGCAGGGAAAAAGGACATTACGCACCCTAAATCCCACAGACCTATCAGCCTCACATCATTCTTTTTGAAAACGGTGGAAAAGGCTGTAGATAACTATATCAGAACAGACATCTTGAAGCGGGTGCCATTGCACCCCTGTCAGCATGCCTGTCAAACAGGCAAATCCACTGAGACTGCATTAGTGGAGCTGACGGACCAAATCCAAGATGCCCTGACGAATAAAGAAACCGTAGTATGCGCCTTTCTAGACATAGAGGGTGCTTTTGACAACACTCCACACGAGTCTGTCAAAAAAGCATTAATTAATAGGGGGGTAGACGGTGTGACTTCTAGATGGATGTTGCAACTACTGTCTACCAGGTCGGTGGAGGCGGAGGTGGGACATAAGACCATCTCGGTTAATACGACCAGAGGATGCCCACAGGGGGGAGTTACATCCCCACTTATGTGGAGCCTAATAGTAGACGAACTCTTATGCGGACTGACAGATCTAGGCATATCTTGTCAAGGGTATGCTGATGATATTATCATATACGCAAGAGGCAAATTTGAGAATACCCTCTGTGACATAGTTCAAAGAGTTTGAACTTCACGAGAAGATGGTGTCAATTCGATGGGACTCAATGCAACCCCACTAAGACAACCTAGTAGCATTTACCAGGAAAGAAAAATCCATCTTAGAACCATAAACTGGATGGGCAAAATATAGACTGGAGAGCGGAATTAAATATCTAGGCCGTACCCTAGACAAAAACTTCTATGGAACAAACATGAATTTGAAGTAACCAACAAGGCAAAGAGCTCTGATGCTGTGCAGAAACTTTGCAGGGAAAAATTGGGGATGCAACCCAAAAATACTGCTTTGAGTATAACGCGATAGTGAGACCATCATCACCTATGCATCAGTAGCATGGAGCAAAAGAACTAATCTGGCCACCGCGAGAATTAACCTCTCGAAAGTGCAAAGATTAGCATGTGTATGCATAACGGGGGCTATGAGAACCTGCCCAACAGCAGCTATTGAAGTAGTATTGGATCTTGCCCCCCTCCACATAGTAGTAGAGGGTGCGGCGAAAAGAACCGCACTAAGAATGGTCAAGGAAGGAATGATTAGGCATAGGCCTCAATCTCCTGACGGTGATCAAACCTGGGATATGCCCCGGGATGATATGTTAAAAAAATCTAGCTGTGTGAAAGAATTCAGCATAAAGCTAAGTAACAGGAACAAGTGGGATCATAACACCATCTTGAACTTGAATAAAAATGCCATCAAATGGTACACTGATGGCTCCAAAACGGCAGAAGGAACTGGAATAGGAATATATGGGCCTAGAACTACATATTTCGAAAGCTTGGGAAAATCATCGTGTCTGAAAGTCAAGCAGCCATCAAGGCGCTGAACTCATATGAAATCAGCTCCAAGATGGTCTGGGAATGCCTAGGGAAACTAAATGAGCTAGGCAAAAGAAATAAAGTAACCCTCCTGTGGGTTCCGGGTCACACAGGAGTGGAAGGAAACGAAATAACGGATAACCTCGCAAAAAAAGGGGCTGGAACGCCTTTCGTAGGGCCTGAACCCTTTTGCGGGTTAAATAGCAGTACAATACTGAAGAAACTAAAAATTGAAATGGAGTAAAGAAAATCCAGTTACTGGAAAAATCTCCAGGGAATGAGGCAAAGTAAATTTTTTCTGGGAACTTATAACCAGAAGAGGTTTACAGAATGCATCAACCTGAATAAGAACAATGTTCGCATATTAACAGGAATACTTTTAGGCCAGACTGAAAGGACACCTGAGTAAGCTTGGATTGGAAAAAGATCCTGAATGCAGATTTTGTGGGGAACAGGATGAAACATCTATCCACCTTCTCTCAAACTGCGTAGCACTGTGCAACCCGAGGGCATTGTACCTGGGTGCATGTGAAATCGGAGAGGGAGACTTACCTAGACTGAGGCCCTCTGACATCCTACACTTTCTAAAAGGAATAGGATTGGAAGGCCAGATGTAAAGCAGCAAGAATAGGGAACACAATAGATCTTTTAGGTCGCAGTGTAACACCACCCTTCTATTACATACATACATACATACAACTATTGATAGTTGACTGTTGAAACTATCGATAACTATCGATAGTTGAAAATACCGATAGTGCCCACCACTAGTTAGCCGTAATTTGTAGCATAACTGAATATCTAACCTTAGCAGGTTAGATGTTAAACATAAATCAGTACGTAAAATGTATTTGCTTGTGAGGTCTTGTTTACTTGGTGTAAATTTTAAATGCATTTCTAAACCCTTTAATATTGATTATTAAAATCTAAGATGACATTTCCAATCTTGATTATCCACATTATAGGATTACTAATGAATAGGTACTTGCAGGAAAATTTAAAAAAATAAATGTGTATTAATTATAGTTTGTATCTAAACATAAATGATTATGTTTATATTCTTAAGATTACCAAGTTAGTAAGTATATCTGGCTGTCAATTGCTTCTTTTTCTTTACAGGAAGTCAAGAGAAGGAACAGAAGTTAAGCAGACTAACAAGAATAATTTGTAATAATTTTTTGTTTGTAAACTTGAAAAACATATGCCTTCACTTATGAACTATTGATTGTACTATATACCTGTATCCTTTGTTTAAAAATCAGAGCTCTTTCGGAAGACGTGTTTATCACTTTACCAGTGAACACTTTGCTGAAAGTATTTTACGTACGTGTTATATTATGTATTACATCTCATGGAAGTATTATCTACGATACTGGTCCCTTTGAATTCGCAAGTAGTATGCTGAGCACTGGGGACAGCGCTGGAAAAAACAAATAGTATTTGCAACACTGTGTCCATTAGTGAGCATGTTTGTCACGCATTCAAGGGGATCAGTATCGTAGATAGCATATCCATTAGACACATTATATAGCATATCCGGTAGATGTACTATTTGGATATCTAATAGGCGGACATTTGGAGATCTATAAGACATCCATAGAATGTCTATGACATCTAATGGACGTTCTAGACATTCATAAACGATATCTAATGGATGTTTGCTAGACATTTTGTGCTGTGTGGGTGGTTGTGTCAGTTGTGTGGCTTGTCGTATTACGTGTCGTAACCCTCCGGTGCACATTCTGCCTAAATTTATACGGTACGTGTCGTATTGCTGGTTGTGTCGCTTGTCGTATTGCGGTTGTATCACTCCGGTGTGGACTGTACCTTATTGGTTAAGGGGGTTTAAGATGATCGAGCAAAAAATGATATGTTTGCCCTTATGCCAAAAACAGTTCCCTCGTAAGACGCCCGCATTGCTATTCAATGCGCTAAGAAAGACAATATGTAACTAATGTAACTACGACGCCACCTGCTTAGGAAATCGAAAACGTAAGTTTTTGTCTACGTCATGAAAAGAAATATTGAGTGCGCTTTTGTTTGCTCGTCCAATACTTATCTTAACTACCTATCAATATTGTACTCCTTTTCTATGGCAGATATTCGTATATAATACATATAATAATAATAATAATAATAATAATAATAATAATAATAATAATAATAATAATAATAATATATTTTATTGTAGCTTGGTTGGAAAAACAATACATACTAGTACAATACTCATAATCAATTATCAAATACAATTTACTTGCAATTAAGAAAGTCTTGGATGTTAGGGTTCCAGGACTACATAGAAAATTAAATAATTTCTTACGAAAATTGCCAAAGAATTGATTATTTTGAGCTCATTTGGTAGAACATTGAAAAATTTTAACACATATAATTTAGACTATTTTGGGTTAAAGTTAGTCTAGTTTTAGGGTAGCAGTAATCGTTTTTGTTTCTAGTGTGATAATCATGAAATAATTGATTTTGATCGAACAGATGTTTATTTTTAAAGAGAAATAATAATAACTCAAAAATATAGATTCCATATAAAGTCAGGATTTTAGTTTTTTTAAAAAGGCCTCTACATGACTGATTAAAATTGAGTTTATATAAAGTACGTAATATTTTTTTTGAATTACAAATATTCGAGAAGTATCACTGCTTCCCCCCACAAGATAATCCCGTATTTTAAATGAGGATAACAGCAACCATAATATATTGCCCTAAGGGTGTGTGCGTCCACAAGATCTCGCAATTGTCGTATGCCAAAACAGACACTACTAATTTTTTTAGCTAATACATCGATATGTTTTTTCCATTTTAAATGATCATCCACTACGAGTCCCAATATACGCACAGCATCCCTAACAGGGTAGGAGTTATTGTTTAATATTAGCTGAGTGGGATAATTTTGATTTTTTGTTTTAAACAATATTAATTCTGATTTTGCACGATTAATTTGCAATTTGTTATCCTGTAACCATTTTTCAATGCATTCTAGAGAGTCTGAAACAGCTCTAGTTACGGTGTCCAGGTTGTCCCCATTACAAGGAAGGAAGTATCATCTGCGTAATTAATAGCTATAAAATTACAATCGATCGTTGGGCATTCAACAGCATGGATGTCGTTAAAATACAACAAGAAAAGCAGGGGTCCCAAGATACTACCCTGTGGAACGCCCTTATTTACTTTGATATCATTAGAATAGATGGTTTTGCCATCAGTTGAGATAGAGACCGTTTGTTTCCTACATGATAGATATGACTGTATCCATGACAGGGCAGTTCCTCTAATTCCGTAACACTCGAGTTTTTGTATCAATATTTGGTGGTCAATGCTGTCAAATGCCTTTGACAGATCCAATAAAAGCCACAAGGAATTGTTATTTTTTCTAATGCTGAAATAATCTTTTCCGTAAGTTCAAGAAGTGCAGTCTCCGTACTTCTGCCTTGACAAACCCATGCTGAAACCTGCTTAAGATGTTGTATTTAATTATAAAGTGATAGAGTCGGTTGTAAGCGATTTTCTCAAATAACTTCGAGAAGCTTGGCAATAGACTTATTGGTCGATAATTATTAAGATCGTCAGGGCAACCTTTCTTGTAATGAGGGACAACCTTTGCATGTTTAAGGCTGTCTGGAAAACATCCAGTTGTAAACGAACTATTTACAATGTGCGTCAGAGGTTTCAAGTAAGCATTTATGCATTGTTTAATAAACGATATAGGGATGCCATCCATGCCCGAGGATCCGGAACCTCTCAGGGAGACAACAACCTCTCGAAATTCCTCCTCACATACAGGAAAGAAGTAGAATGAATGAGGATTAGTTTTTATATTTAATTCATTAATAGTATTTGTCGTTGCAACTGAAGGCCGGAAAAGAGCTGATTAAAACTATTCGCGAGAGATTCCAAGTCCTCTACCATGGGAAGGCAGCTGGGTTGCATCTACCCATATGATTATTAATTATATGCCACGTATCTCTACTTTTATTGTTTGAGTTTAGAAGTAGATTGCTATGCTGGTTTCTTTTTTGAGTAATTATTGCGTTGTCATATGTAAGTTTATATTTAGTAAATGTCGTTTTATATTTGCTGTCATAATAGATGCAATCCGCAGGCCTCCACAGTATTCCTAAGTTTAACATTTCTTCAGTTAATGAATAGAATTGTTTATGTTTTATGGGGATCTTTTTAATCGGAAAATGCTTGTTAAAGTATCTTAAAAAGATATTTTGGAAAATGTGTACTTAGTATTACAGTCATAACAGTCTTTGTAAACATCCCCCCAATTTTCTCTTGCAATATCTTTCTGAAAATTGTCTACGTTATCTAGACTAAAAGTTCTGATAGATCTATAGCTACACTCTTCCATCTCACTGCTATTGTATATTATTTTTGCAACTACAGCTTTGTGGTCTGAAAAGCTAGTAAAACGGGTAGTTACATCAAGTACTTGTGAATCACTTGTTGCACTGTTCACTAATAATATGTTGTCGATGCAAGTTGATGTGGATTTGCATACTCTTGTGGGTTCTTTGACTAAGATTTTGACATCGTAGATGTTAATAATGTCCATAAATTGAGTAAGTCTTGGAGAGGTATTCAAAAAATCAATATTAAAATCCCCGGCAATTATAGCAGTAGATCCCGATCCATGAAGTAGTGCAAGTAGGTGTTCAAATTTAGCACAGAACGCATTAAAGTTACTTGACGGTGAACGATAAAGAGAGACAAAAAGGTATCTGAGCTTGTTTAGCAATATTTTAGCACCACAACATTCAAATACAAGCTCCTCTGCTAAATCGTCCAATCTGCTATCTGCTATAGCATGGATATTATTGAGGCAAATATTGCAGAGCCGCCATGAGTAGTATATTTCCGACAGTAAGAAGATATGAGGTTGTAATTATTCAAATGAATTCGTTTTAGGATTTCTTCATTTTGCCAGTGTTCGGTAATCAAAGCAATTTTGCAATTTTCTGTCGAATTTAATTCAAGATCTAGATCAACGATAGCTGTTGTGAGGCACTGAACATTCTGATAGTAAATACTAACAGGCATCTTGTGATGTAGGTCGATTTTACTAGATGAAGAGCGTGCTACATTTACGACGGGGGTGTCACTTTCAGGCGAAGTCTCTCTAAAAAACGATTTATGCGCACTCCCGACGGCCATAATTCGGGCTTCTTGGCTTCTTCCAACATTTCCAAAGGAACAGATATCTTGTAAGAAGCGTACTCATCAGGATATTTCGAATTTAATTTTTCTAATTTTGGATTGCGAATACCGTTTGTTGTTAGATGGTTAAGAATTTTATCGCTTGATGTATTAGGATCGAAACCATAGATGTGTAGGTGCGCATATCGAGTAATTCCTTTGAGTTCGGTATTTGTAGCCGTGCCAAACGTTGTATTTAGTGATTTGCGTCTTTGTTTTCTAACTACTGTAAAATAGTCATCTTCTTCATGTGTATTCTTTGAAGTTATTCTAATTTGTTTGTTATCTATTCGATCATGTAATTCAGAGGTCTTTTTAACAGCACCTGCATAGGTTTTGTTTTGGTTGTCGGAAATTTTTTTCTTGGCTAGGTCAGGTTTAGTCTGTTTTTGAATGTTTTGAATGTTTACTTGTTTTTGTGACGATTGCTTTTTTATACTGTATATTTTCGACACGCGCGACATCTTTTTCCGTGCGAGAAGAATTTTGTGCAGGAACCTGCTCTATACCTCTTTTTAATTCCTAATTTCTTCTCGTAGGATTCTATTTTCTAAAGTTAATTTTACAATTTCATCTTTAACGTTGTGTTAGATTTTTCACGATTTGGCCAACAGCGTCATTTATTTTCTCTTCTATATATGTATTTCCAACTTACTTTTTTCCTTTGGCATCCATTGAGGACAACATTTCGTTGCAATTACCACAACACCATTTACGTAAAGAACCACTATCTTTCAGTTGTTGAAACTTTTCTGTAGTTAAATCAACACATGCAAGATGATAATTCTTTTCACAATTATATTTACAACATATGTAATCATCGTGACGACTGATAACTTTATCACAAAGCGCGCACTCGATCGCCATCTTGGCATATATGCATTTTAGGTAAAAGCATGTATATAAATCTCTCCGAACAACCTAAAACGTAAACCGCCTTAGTTATGTTGCAGTGTATTACACACGTAAGTAGCTTTAAATTATTATGTAAAATAATTTTAATTCTAAACAACTAACAGTATACTATTTGGATAAAAGCCGATGAACAAAAATGGTGATCGTGATGATAATTCGCTAAACATGTAGGTTTCAGCAACAGTCTCTAATCTAACATGTTTACAATTTCACTATTTTCAGAATATTAACAACCAAATATTATCATGCATTTTTCGACCTTTGTATTTCGCTTACTTCATATTACACCGTTTAAAATTATTACCTTCTTTTTACTTTTTTTTCCAGAGTTAACGAAGACGATAGATGCAGAAACTAATAGTAATAAGTAGAGTTGGGCAATTGTCCGGCGGAGCAGATACGGATTGCGACGGGGGCCACAAATAATGTAGTATAAATAAAGCAGATCAATCGTATTATTGTAATTTAGTAGGTATTTATAAAACATAAGTCATATTAATAGAGTTGCGCATATTTTCCTTGCGGACAAAATCGGACAAAGCGGGCGAACAAACAGGCCACCTTGCGATGCATTCGTATTTTATATCACTACATATTTACATAAAATATTTTTTTTACATTTACACATAGTCACATAAGAAAAACAGGCACTGTTGTTACTGACTTGCAACTCTACGGTTCATCTGCTTTATTGGAGTACATGAGTTGGAGCACACGTTCTGAATACGTATCTGCCGCGCCGGAAAATTTGCCCAACTCTAGTAATAAGTGGTAATTATAACATTCTGTAGTTGTTAAAGCTTTTGTATAATAAGGCATATATAAATTTGTTTACTATTTATTAGTTGTGTTGTTTCTGTGTCTGATTTTAATTTTGTTTCAGTGATTATTGCAAATGCACATACAATATTGTTGCAGTATCTTTTTGGTGGACATGCTTAGCACTGAAAAGTATATATCTGCTATATATATATTTGAGTATATAAGTGTATTATATACATATACATGGAAAACGTATGTTCCTCGTATATCCATGCATATACATAGAATATACTGAACGTAGATCCTTTGCATATCCAATTTGGTAGCAAATAAATATAGTATGAATGTGCATCGTATCTACCATCTTTAATAAATTAAATGCGAATCTAGACTCCGCAAATTTTCGATTGTTTATGGATCTGAAACTACAGTACACTAAAATATGAATTAAAAATTATTTGCGAACAATTGTGAATTACCCATCCCATGTATGCAATACTTGTAGTTTTGGTTGCATAAATAATCGAAGATTTGTGAAGCTTAGATTCGCATTTAATTTGTTAAAGATGGTACACAACCCTAAATTTGCATATTCTAAATATATACATTATCCTTACTAGAATAAGATCTACATGGAATATATTGTTGCTATGTGGGTTTTTGTTTGTTTTAAAATAGCCATACCTGTTGTCCAAAAATTAACCTTGAAGACTTTGTACTATTACTCAAGATTGAACAATTAATTAACCACTTTAATCTAGGAATTTGGGAAATAAGTCTTGCTTGGTCTGAAACTTCATTATCCTTTGCTTTCGAGTTTTTAAAATCCAGAGTCAACACTGTATCCTTTTCAGATACAGCACCTTTTCCGTTCATAGTTTGGAGTTCAGTGCTCGTTCAGTGCTCAGCACTGTAGGGGAAGGGTGTCTTTCACTATCACGATAGGGAAATCTAAAGCAACCGTGTAAGTCAGATGGCCATCGAAGATCGGCTATTGAAAGTAGAAACACATGGAGGCGGCTGTCGCATATGAACTTCGATTTAGACACTTCCGCGCAATGAACATAATGTTTAATAGTATTTAATATTTATTGATTATAGTTATAAAGTGTAGTATTATTGGCTGACATCGCGCGCAAATTAATAACTATAGTATTTCAAAACTACCATTCATATATTTCTTAAGGTAAAAAATATGAAAATAAAATAGTGTTTATATAAAAAAAACAAGCGACAAGAAACTTAAGTAAACAAAGAAAATAAAAATTGTTTCCCATTTTTCGCAAGTAATACGTCCGCTTAAGCTTAGAATATCCATTATATTTTACTCGATAATCTACGCTTAAATAATTCATGTGCTCTGTGTCGTGTGATGTTTTCATCGATATAAAATTGCAAAAACACCTGAATAGTTTTGCGTTAGTTAGGTGGGGACATGTAAACAAAAGTGGACACTTTGCCGATCACTGTTGTAGAAAATAGTAAGCATCAGATTAACATCCTGGCGTATATTTGTTATTGTTTATAGTGTTCTTTTTTAGTTGCGAGGTAATCAATTACTTTCAGCTAAGCTAAACCGATTCAAAACTTTGTAAAATTAATAAAACGGAGAAGAGGGAGTTCCCCGAGATTGACCCCACCACTCAACATTGTCACGAGTCGCCACTGATATAGTGTACAAGCAGGGAAACGTTAGCGAAATGGTGGGTTACGACTATTAATACAGGGGGAAGTGTCAAGCGAAAAGGCCTTTAATGAAGTAAAAAACCAAATTGCAACGAAATTAAATTGCGATGATTTATTCTAAAAACTTCATGAAGAGTCAACATATTGTTGAATAACTTAGCAATACACGAACGAAAAAAAATGCAACTTCTTAGTATTGAGGGTAGGTTTGGTAATATTATTCCTGGCGAACTTTAAAAAAAAGAGAAAGAGAAACAGATATAAACAATAATTTATTAGAGATAGTTCTGGCATTTCTACCAGAACAGGATAAGTACATAAATAATAATATAAATAAAAAATAATAACTCTATAATTTAAACATATATAACAATAACAGTTAATTAATGGTAATGACTATTAAATTGGCACCTCACTTGTGTATACTAAAATCATTTCAACCTCTATGTTTGTGCAGAACCATATGTTCCAGCTGGTGGTCTATACAGTTTAGGTAGTGCTAATATCTGGAGTGAATTAAAAGCATATTTTCTTACTTCTGTATTTTTCAGTGTATTCTCTCTTCGACAGCCCTCACTAAAATTATTATATTAAAAAAGTTATATAATAAATTATGTTTTGTACAACCTTCTCATACAATCCAAAGCCCTCTGAAATTCATGTTCGGCTAAATGATATTCGTCTACTAATATTTGGCATTGTTCTAAAGTGACTGACATCCCTGTACGATCTTTGGCACTTTTGCAACTAGTAAACCGTAAACCTACAAATTAGAAAATTAAAGCATATTTATTTAACAACATAATTTATTCTACCTTTCATTTGTCTACAAATTTGGGCCGCTAAATGTAGTATTTCGACATTCTTTGATTTCCCATTATGGACAGAATTCTTTAGTGCTTCTAGTAATTCATGCAGTGGCCTAATTTGTGTTGAACAACTTGTTCGACCGTTAGTCACGTGTGTTTCTGGCATATTTAATTTTCTATATCTTAAATAATATTCGTTCAATCGCACATAATTATCTATATTAGATCCTTCCTGAGGTTTTGTGGCGCCTATCGTTTCTGCAACGGTGGCCATTTCATTAATACCGATATTAAAAAACACAGGTGTAATGTGAAACGAAACAACTTGTCGACTGGGTATTAAACTGTATAGTGAATCAGGAACTGGCAAAGATACCGAAAGTGAATTTCGGCCTCCGTTAATTTTCGGCAAAGGAAGTCGATCGTTAGAATTCGGGCTTGGACAACGTACTAAAGTAAACATAACTGTTCGTAAATCTTCAACTGCTACAGACATATCTCCCCACATGTCTATTTCATTGCCGTGATAGCTTAGTAGACATTCGAATCCAGCAAGAGGACCTAGCGACAATAAGCAGGTCACAAACGCTGGATCAGGTTTATGGCACCATAATCTAGTCATTAATCCAGTCACCAGTGCAGTTAGCTGAAAATAAAAATTTAAATAAATGTAATAATATAAGTTTTATTTCTATGCTTTGTTCGAATAGCCGAATTAGTAACAAACAAATAATAGAATTTTATAGAGAGCTGTGTATCAATTTGAGCATGGAAGAAATTGCAAAAATGTGTGCAAAACGATTAAGATAAAAGAGAGAATTAATTTTCTGAAATGATGAATATAATGAAGCATAGAAAACGAAGAATTCTATGGAGTGCGAAACCATAAAAAGAAAGGCGTAAAGATAAGGTGTGGAATTTCATTAGAATGTTATAAACAACACTATATTGGCATGCGTTTTTACATAAATTTACACAGGGTTTTCCACGAAAATGACTTGTTACAAGTTTTCGGGGTTAACGAAAACATTCAGTATTAAAATATGGAATTTGCAATAATTTGATACTTATTTTCGTTTGAATATATTTTCAAGTTTCTTACACTTCCGCCAGAAGTTATGCAAATACCAAATGTAGACTGTGTAAGGAGATGACAGAGAGCACATCCTGTTCATGCTAGCCTATGGATGCAAGAAGACAAGCAATTTTTTGCAAGCCGAAAATGAACCCAGAGGATTACTTCGATCAACCAGCCAAAGACCTGCATAGAATAGTGCAGGGTACTAGGATACTGAAATGGTTGATCTAATTTACTGGGTAAAAGAAATGGGAGACCAAATACAAAAAGCCTAGAGACTGC
Organism: Protaetia brevitarsis; assembly: GCA_004143645.1. NCBI lineage: Eukaryota > Metazoa > Arthropoda > Insecta > Coleoptera > Scarabaeidae > Protaetia > Protaetia brevitarsis. The sequence goes on from RXPK01004774.1 coordinate 12,567, forward strand.
AATGGTTCCGGAGACCTCAGGTCAGACGGCTCCCACAAAAAAACAATACCCAATTATTACAAACCCCAAATTTATAAATCTGAAGAATTTCGTTAAGTCGAAAAAGATCTATCTAGCCAGTACTGGGGCGCCGTAGAATCGCAAGTTATAGCGATCGCTATGATAGCGAAGCGAAGATATTGTTCGTTATAGGATATTAATACTCCGGTTAGCGTTCGTTATCTTGTTCGGCAAATATCGGAATTCGCTTCATTATATCGTTAAATTTTAATAATTTTATATTTATGTGGTTTGAGACATTGCAAAATGAATACTGACAAATATATTTCTACAGCTCTTAGCATAAATATGGCCAAATATGGCATAAACTTCCATTTGGGATGTTACCTACAAATATATATAAATCAAACAGGCTGTGCAGATGGCAATACTTAATGGAAATAAACGGTGGGAAACACCGTGGTGGATATTACACTTAATTTTTTTTGACAGAGATTCTTCGATAAGAAAGAGATATTTTAACCTAGAATAATAAAAGCATTTCATATTTCAGGGACCTAAAATAACAAATTCAAGTCCACAGGAAGAAAGATTAAGATACAGTAAAAAAAAACTCATATAATACTCGATCAAACGATGATTACTGATTTTAGAAAAGAATCGATAGAAACAGTGCATAAGGACACTTGAAAGGATAATTAATAAGTAGACATTTTGCTTTGTAACTGATATTGCAATTTGTCGTGTTTTTCTTCTAGGCATTGATTTATGCTCTCGTGCTTATTTCTTCCAGTCTTGTTATCTTTACTTTATAAAGTAGCTTAGCAGAGTGAAAATCATAAGCTTCATTAGCACAATTTTGCAACATATTCTACTCTACTCGTTTTTAAATTATTTTTTTTTCAATAATGAGAAAAATTCCCAAGATCTGGTATTTAAAACTGATACTTTACAAAACCGTTATAAAATATTTTATCTAATACAGTATACAATCCTTTAATAGTCAAATCAATCTATAATAAATGAAGTTTTAGTAAATCTTTTCTACAAAAAAACAGCAATTTTGGGCGGCTGAAAATAAATAAATTAACAAGTTATTGTGGTTCTTATGTAATGTGCAAATATACAGTATATACATAGGTATAGTATCGCTTATAAAAATAAATATTCATTCTTAGGAATAGCACAGATAATAAATTAAAATTTAATAAACATCATTGTTTTCGGCTTTTTTTGTTTCTTAATTTTAAAATTTTTGAAAAACATTAAAAACTACTGTATTTTTACCACTTGCTACTTCCGTTTTAAGTTTGTCCTATATTAATCAGCCCACAGCCGATAATGGTTATAGCACATATATAAAATATAGATTATTTTATGCCATAACCAATAACCTAAATTAATTTTTGAATTTTATGACTGTACTTGTCCGATCGTTCTCTTCGGGGTGTACGAAGTTATCCGAATGTCGTACCGACAACAAATTTGTACACGCTACAATAGACGATTCTACGGAGTCCCAGGACAATTCCGTGAAAACCACTGTATATACTAATTTTAAAAAACAATTATTTCAAATATGTTCACCGCGTGAATAAATTTCAGCAAAAGTAAATGGCAAATCGGTCAATATTACACTAGCACTATAATTTGTTGCATATTTTGAAATAGGCAAACCGTATGTCATACCACATACAGGATGTGCCACATACAGGAAGTGCAATGCAATTTTCTTTTTGTTTTAATAAATAAAAAAAGCCTAATTAATACTTCACCAATATCGCAAGCCACTGCCGATTTCATTTCCTTCTAGTAATACTAGCATCTGAAGTACGAGTTATAGCATATACTTACAGCTTGTGAAAAGCAGACATCTCTCCTGTACTGAACGTTACACACTCTTTGAGCTGCCTTTGGATCTTCCTGTACCCTAAATACAGAATGTGTCAAACGCGCAGTTTTTAGTAAACCATCCATGGCGTGTCTAAGCTTTCTCATTGCAGGTCTTAATTCCGCAGCCCAATCAACGATTTTGTTTAAGTCTAGCCCATCTGTAAATTTATTACCATTTCTAACTGCTTTTGTAACACAATTTACTGCCCTAGTAACAGCTTCACCTTCTTTGCATAATTCATGATTGGTTACTTCTTTCTTTGAAGTTACACCCGGCTGGTTTGTGATTATAGATCGTTTAGTCGGCTTTTGGCTTTGACGCAATCTTACGGCTGGACTGCCACATCGACCACAAAGAAACTTCACTTTGCTAACAAGACACATAACACTAGCTTCAATATTTAATTGTGTCAGGTCCCATGGTTCGGGTTCGTCAGTTGGTTTATAGTAATTGGCTGAAGGTGAACTACACATGACGTGAGTGTCCAAAAACAACCTTCCCAGTTCAGGTTCCAGTGATTTTGGCTCATCACTGGTTGCTAAACTGTTAGGATAAGAGCTGTCTGACGCATGCGTTGAATCGCTCGAATTCTCTTCACAATCAGGGAAAATAACAAAGTTACTTTCGTCAGGACTTTTTATATTTTTACAAAGGCTTTTTACACATTCACTAGTATTCAATAAATTACTTTCTATATTTTGCACTTCTTGCTGAGAATTTAACTCGGATGGCACTTTCCATATGTCGTCAACATCTCTTGGAGTGCAAGGTGTTGCAAAATCGTCAAGGTCTGGGCTTTTTAAATCTAGTGATGTGAGTTGTTGTGTTATACGTTTAAATGGTGAAAGTATTAGATTTGGTTTGCTTGTATTATCTAAACTAAAATCCTCACTAACTCCTGAATCGTCTGTTGCAATTAACTTGTGTTCTTCTATAAAATTTAAAGCTTCTTCAACTAAACCTGGATCCCATAAACTTAGAAGAATTCTTGTTTTTGTGATCATATCTTCACATATAGGAAGCATACCAACTGTCTGCTTTTCCTTAGCTAATCTCATTAATGTTTTCATTGCCTCGACAACTTCTTTGCGTAGTTGCTTGATAGCCTGTCATTATTTAAACGTTATATAAGAACACAACGATTTTATATTACAATTACTTACTTGAATCGCATCATTTGCCATAGAAATTTTAGTCGTGATTTGATAATTTGAGCTAGCTCTTATTGGTGACTCTTTTAATTGTTGAACAAGCCTGTAAACGATACAAATATGGTTGAGAATTATTTTTATTAATAAATAAAATTGAATCAAAGTGCTTACTTGATCAATCCTCCATTTTTTGACTTATGAGAGTGTGCCGTAAAAGCACCGACAGTCATCCAATCATAGAATCCTGCTTTATTTAAAGTATCATTGTATACCCACATTCGTTGTAAATGTAAATTTACTGGTGCAAATTCCAAACTACGATCATTTTTTCTGGAACTCGGTTTAAATAATCTCCCTTTGTGTGCTTGCAGACTTTCTCTAGCCTGCGAGTACAATCTGAGTAGTTGCAAGTGTCTATCTAGAAGTTCTACTTGACGAGAATGCCAAGGCTCCCGCAATTCTCCCATCCCGGCAACTTCTTGCAGCAGTTCCTTTTCTTGTTGAATCCATACTCCTCTAACAATAGAGAAACACGGTTGATAATACATTCACCAATATGTTATTAAGATACTACAAGTACTTACAGCAATTGATGAGGAAAAGTGAAACATAATTTACTTTCTGCCATTAGTTCATGTACGCAAATATCTCCCCCTAAGCCGGAGTGAAAACGATAAGTTTGAAGATATGACGATGCAAACAATAACTTTAGTTCTGCTTGGGATGGTAAGCGCATTTTAACACCTAATCTAGGAGGTAGAGACTGTGACCTTCGATGTGACCATATCTGAAACATAAAATATACTCTGTACAGGTTTAAAGCAAACGTTAGTGATAGTCGTATTCAATAATGCAATACCATGTAATTATTTTTTTTTTTGGAAAATGACTATACATCGAATGGATGACAGACTTTATCACACTCGGGGCCAAACGGATAATTCTTGGCAGAAACTCCAAACACAAAAAAGACGGGCAAAATGTCTGAATTCGGGGAATGAATCCGTATACGTACCCTATATGATAATATGGGATAATCGGTCACTCATCCTCCGAGCAATCGATTCCCATCACGCCACACGAAACAGTTGTTTTAGCAACAATAATGCAAAGATATACCATTCTTCTACATTAAATATCTGTTTAGTGTTTTAAATATTTACCTAATTTTTACATTGCGTCATTACCGACAGGTTACTTAGTTATCATTTTAACATTATAATAATTATAATCTAATTTTACTGAACAACAATGTCTCAAAAATTAATTTAATTTTATAGTAAAATTCTCATATGTAAACTTTTAATTGATATCATAGGTTATTATGTTTGTCATTTTCAGTTTACAGGGTTATTTATTAACTGAATTTACTGACAAATAAAGAAAATCTTACACATATTCAACAACGTTTCAAACTATACCGGGTAAGTTTTTTAACTAATAACACGATATCACAAAAACTACACATGCGATCAAAAAAAGTTGTGAATGCAAGCTGTTCAACTTGAAGGAGCCTATTCTATGATACTAATCTTGACCTGTCATCCCCACTCCTAGTGGGTGGGGCATAGGCAAGGCAGCGATGAAATTTGAAATAAAACCCTCATATTTTATTGCAGATTTGGAGTCTCTAGGGAAAAATAAGTAACTTGTATGACAATCATTTTGTTAAAAAAATTATAATTGCGTGAATTATGAAGATTCGATTTTTTATTGAATTGCATTAGATTTGTTACAAGGTCCCAGTGATCCCAGCACATTAACTAACTGTCATATGAACGTCAAAAGTATGTGTATTGCGCAGAAGTAATTTTTTTATAACCAAAATCTACGTACCTGTGCCTAAACTTTGTATGTGACGCAGTAATGCAATGAAAATTCTAGATTCTATACTACATGTTCTCTACTTTAGCAAAATAGCACCAAGTAACATCTGTTGCTACAACATTTAAAATAAAATAGATAAAACCAGAACTAATCTAAATACTATGTAAATATGGCCATTATTAAAATGAAAAAATACAAAAATAAAGTTGAACTGAACAACTAGTGAGTACTACCAAGGCATGCAACCAAGAACGAACACTTAGTAAATTTTGTTAGCGCGGAAACGCCATTTTTTTGAGTCCTTCTTAGCAAATAAGAAGTCAAGATCTCCCAAGCTCGGCTCTTGTCAAAACAGTTCTTGACATGACAGTCCGGATTCTGGATTGTTGGTTGCGAAGGGCGGCTATGCACGCGCACTTAGGCCACTCTAACTGGGCCCATTGTGCTACCTTCCCTAGGCAGAGTCGCTCACTCGCAGCCTACTCGAGCCAATCCAAGCGAAGAATGAACTCGAGCAGTGTGCATGTGAGGTGCCGCCAAAGACGGCCATACTGGGCCAGCACTCCCCCAGCATGGAACCTCTAGATTAGATTAGATTAGATTAGGATTGGGGTGGCCTATCGACCTGTTTCACCGCGACCTTTTTCAGATCTATTGTGATCCCCTTTTTTCCTAGACGACGCTCTCTAATTTTGCCCTCTTAATTAGGCCTCTCATCTTTGAGAGCGGCTTCTTTATGTAGCTACTAGCTGTGGGGTTCTCCTCCCCATTACTAGAAACCTTGTCCTCGCCAGGCCTTCACATTGGCACAGCACATGAACTGGTGCTTCTTCCTCCTCTTGGCAGTATCTGCAGGTTGCATCATCTGCCAGGCCTATGTTGTACATATGCCTATTTAGTCTACAGTGACCAGTCAGCAGACCTACAATCATTTTGACAGTCTTCCTGTCTTTATTCAGTAGATCTCTCGTGAGTTCAAGCCTCTGCTCCTTTAGGAACTCTTTTGCCTGCCATTGTCTCGGTGATTTTTGCCACCACTCTCTGGACTGATTGTATATCCATTCATTGATGGATTTTTTTAATTTGCGATTTGGTAGTGCCGAAAGAGGGGTCGGCTCCAACGAATGGCCTTGACGAACCTCGCCTGGCCAGCTCGTCCGCCGCCTCATTTCCTCTCACGCCCGTATGTCCGTTTTAGAGCAGTCCAGTTAAAACCAGTTTGAGTCCGCTCTTTACCGGCGCACCTGCCTCCCAGTCCCTCCTTATCTGGTATATAACCTGATATTTTCCTATCCTAGGTTAGGAGTTTGAACCATGGCATCACATGACATTCCTAAAAGAGGTGCCTCCACTGATAGACGAACTTATCAGTTTTTCATAGTCAGCCCCGTGCGATTTACTTATCGGTACTTGACTATGTAAGAGTCTGTGTACTGTGGACCTTGCGGCTCCTTGTACAAAAATATGTATTGGTGGCAGGTCAGAATTATTCAATGCGGTGGTTAGAGGGCGATCTCAACGCCCCTGTGGCGCGCACAGGCACGCCAACCCTGCACGCCACCCACGTTTTGGCCGCCCCGCCTGCCGCGCCTTTGGCCACCATGCTACTGCTCCATACGTTAACATGGGTATAATTACCCTTGTGTACAACTACAGAGTCATCTTGGGGCTAAGGCCCCAATTCTTTCCACACAGCCTCCTACACCTACCCAGGGCGATGGTGGCTTTGCTGGTCAATTTCTGGATATGTGAATTCCATGGAACCTCTAAGTTAGGCAAGCGCCGGACAGTCATATAAGATGTGTCTCGTCCTCTAGGTAACATGCTCGGCAGAGTGGGCTACTAGTCAGTCCTATGCGGTGCATGTGTTTATTAAGTTTGCAGTGGCCAGTCAATAGCCCTACAACTTGACGTAGTTTACTGTGAGAGAGCTGCAAACAGTATCTTGCTGTCCTGGACGACAGCCTGGGGATGGTTTTGCGTGCCTGACAGCAGGTAGTTATGGATACCCATCTATCATCGTGTAGAATAGTGGTCCATTGATTTATTAGGGTGTTGGAAGTGGGAATAACAGACTCCATGTAAGGAGAACACGAACCCCGTCTCGCCAACCTATCGGCATTACCTTTATGACCTTTGATCCATCTGAGTATCAAGTCATTATCAATGGCGATTGCTTCCAAGGCATTGTGACACTGAAGTACCAGGCCTGAAGCGATCTTATAATTGCTGAGGGCTTTAAGAGCAACTTGGCTGTCACTATAAAGGACAATACGTCGTCCCTTAATGCTCCTTGCTAAAATTTCTTCAGCACCACGCAGGATCGCCAAAACCTCGACTTGGAAAACCGTAGCTAATCTATCTAGTGCCAACTCTAAGTTGAGCTTAAGGTTTGGAGAGAAACCTGACATGACAGTCATTTGACGGTTTTGTTTGAGATCACCAAGAATATCAATGCATTTGCATATATCTGATTCCCTCAGTAAGTACCAAACCTATTTTACGCACTAGAGCATAAAACTTTGCGCATGCTTTTGAGTGTATGAAGTTGCCTATTACTCAATATGAGAACAAAAAATAAAGAATGTTATTCGCGGAAGATATCTCGCTTTAAGACGAACGAAGATAGGCATTTTAATTTACTTTTAATGTCATCAGACCCTCTCTTCGCAAGTATGAGAATTACACCCAAAAGGAAAGATGCAAAATTAGAAAAAGATGTTTCAGATCTCTTGTTAAACTCCACCAGTTTAGATAGCTCTACGGCTTCTGTCTCCGGAAATCACAGGTCTGAAAGCCCGTCAGAAAGCGACTAACGTTTTTCTTTTTTTTTGTATTTAAACTAGTAAATTTCACTAAACCCGGAATTACCCGTATTTTGTTATCATTAAGGCAACTTCATACAGTCACTAAAACAATTTCTGCCAAGAATTCATGCATTTGGGCTCACCGTGCATCGCAAAGATTTTACAAGTCGACGGGAATATATTTTAACACAAATTTCAAAATCTTGCATTTCATTCAGTGAAATTAGAACTAATAAAATGATATATTTAACTAGCAGATATTTTAGGCATTGTGTAGTATTCAAAGTCACAATGTCAATTTTGGTACAAACAGTATACCTATGCCGATAAATGTTGAATATAATCCTTTGTTTTTAAACTAAATTTATTTACATCAATTCTTAAAATGTGTTTTACATCTTGATCTGTAAAATAAATTCGTTGCTAATCCGTATCTCTTTAACACGACCTGCCTGAAAACCCCTGTATTTCAAAGTAATCGAGTCTTTAATTATGGAAAAACTTTTCACATCACAACTAGTAGGAAATGCACATTTAAAATATATTATTGTTTTAAATTGCAGTGTATTCCGCCGTCTTTAATGTTATGGGAAGGACTTTTCGTTATGGTTACGTACACAAACACCGTTCCGATCATCCTTCCCACTTCAAATCGTAACATACCCTCTCAGTTAGTCGTAAGGAAAGTTTATGAGCCAATAAGTAAATTTATTTATTTACTTGAAATTATGTTTTTATACATAATTCTTAAAGTTATTTTTATACATAATTCTTCTTAAATTCTTAGCCGTTTATCTTAATTGAAAAATCTTTTATCCTGCGTCAACATGAAGACTCGAAGTTAGAAGTAGAAAGTTAATATGAATGTTTGTCTTTAATTATTTTTAATACTTAAATATTTTTTTATTTTATAGTTACAGTTATTACGTATTATTTTATTGTATTGTATTTCTGTAACACCCTGTATACACACATAGAAAGGTTTCTTTTATTGAAAGCAATATATTCTATTTATTTTATTATTATCAAAGAGATAGAGCGAAATAAATTGTTTTTTGAACAGAGAAATATAAATGTTGCGTGTCTTGATATTGTACTTCAGTAACAGTTTTCAATCCTTCAGGCCTGCATTACAGTATTATAGTTATTTGTTGCGCTCTAATTATCTCTACAATTTTTAATCTTAAGACAACGGTTCGGGTAAATGATGAATCATGGAAAAACCAGCCAAAAGTTGATGAATTCGTTCATTTTAAGCTTCATTAGACATCAGTTATGAAATGAAGAAAACGTAGAATAATTACATATTAGACCCACATCAATAAGATAAGAATACTAAATTACAGTTATAAACTAAATGGACAGACGTGGACCCACGTATTAAAAAAAAATAAACAAAATTGATGTGAATTATGAATTTGAAGCAAGAAATAGAGAACACATTAAACAACACATAGAGCTTGTTTGAAAGCGATTCAAGAAACGGATTTTTGCGAAAAATTGGTAAATTCAAAACACGATATCAAGAAGGCATAAATAATGAAGATCAAATCCATCATTGAAGTTCAATTTATTATTATTGCAATTTACAGTCTGTTTGATTTTAGCTGTCACACCAGATATCTCGGCTGTTGTTAGAGATATGACAAAATCTTAAAGAAGATAAGTTATTCTACATCTAATTCTCTATTATATGGCTTAGAATAAAAAAACAATTGAGGATCAAATGTGTTCGATATAGCAAATACATACAAAATTTTAATTGGAATGTACTCGATTTTATTACGTATTTTAAAACTCTAAAAAATTCTCTTTACAATGATATAGCATCTGTCATAGTTACCTAATCATTTAAAAACACAAATTGAAAAGTTTGTTACAAATGCACTCTCTGGTAGATTAAATCTTTCATCGAAAAAATAAGCGCTGAAACAAATCAAATTTCTTTCAGCTTCCAGTTGAACAATGATCCTTAATAGTGTCTTGACAACATATGCTATTTCACATAAGTATGTATAACATAACAACATGAACAGCATAACAATAAATTAATATGTAAATTAAGATTAAATTTTTACTTCACAAATCTATAATTTCTGTTCAACATGACAATACATTCTCGAGTTAAGTTTCTTATCGCTCTTTGCAGCATGTATTATGTATTAACTTTCTGTTTCAGAAAACCCACACAAAAAAAAATCTACTTTTGATGAAAATAATAATACGTATGAATTTTCAATTAGTTAATTAAATGATTAGATAACTATGACATATGATATATCATCGTAAAGAGAATTTTTTAGAGCTTTAAAAAAGGTAATAAAACTGGACTACTGGACTACTGAACTACATTCTATTTAAAATTTTGTATGTATTTGCTATATCTGACATATTTGATGCTCAATTGTTTTTTTTATTCTGATGCATATAATAGGGAATTAAATGTAAAACAACTTTTCTTCTTTAACATTTTGTCGTATCTCTAACAACAACTGAGATATCTGAAGTGACAGGTAAAATCAAACAGGCTGTATATTTTTTTATTGTATAACTTCTGTAAGTAAAACAAAATTTTGTTGTATTATGGATTGGCTTGTTAATTCAGAAATTTTATGTTATCAGTTATAAAGTATTCTTTGGATAGAATTATTTTTTTTTCCTAATACAAATAGTGACGTATTATAAGCACATAATTCAACTCCATATAATTGTTTTCCACAGTAAAACGCTTACAATATATTATCTTTATGCTATATTATATGTTACTAAAGCAATGCAGAATATTTTATTTCTTACTTATATCTCCATATAGCACACATGGTTTATATTAACAGGAAATGAGACCTTATCGCTAGTAAAAATAATTTGTGAATGCTTTCAATATTCGCTTTTAATGAGCTTATATCATTACGTTCAATTCGTGATGGTGAGGGCTTTGTGAGATATATTCTTTAGAGGGCTGAAGACATATGTAATAGAGATGGTGTCTTTAACACTTGTAACTTTCATTATTGGGCAGAGAAAAATCCGCACTAATTTCATGAGTATGGTCACCAAGGCTGGCTTTCTGTTAACCTTTGATTAGGTATAATAAACTGTAGTTATTAGACCAATTTTTTCAAATTAGTCCTGCGAACAAAGGTGGTAACATTAGAATATTGATTTTCGTTTAAGAAATATGTAAGGAACATCATAACATAATAATTTTTCCACGAACTTATACACGCTCTATATTTACTTAGACGAGATTCCTCAACCTTTCGGATAAATTAAGACAACGTAAGCCTTCACGTGGCGACATAGATGCTTTACATTACATTATTTCTATTTGCAGTTTTAAAACAAAAAAAAAGAATTAAAAAGGCGGTGTAAATGCCGCTCACGCGAATTCGCGAATATTGAACATTATAAACGTTGCCATAAAGACTAAATAAATCGTTTCTATTTAAGTAATGCTCATATAACATCAGATCACAGTATACAGAACAATACAATAGTGATACTCCCTATACATGCACATGAATGAAATTGTTTTTCCATTAAATTAAATTCATGAGTATAGTGGATTACTTATATTTACTTTAAATTAGTTTAATTACAATGTTCCTGACGTTTCGATGAAATTCATATTTTTCAAAAGTTTAAAATCTACAATATTGTAACTGGCGCCAATTTTTAAACTGATGGTTTCGCGAGGCGCTTCTGGATGGCGCTCGCATAGCGGAATAAGGAACTACGTACAAGGTTTCTTTTTACGGGGCAATATTGCCTAAGCCGCAAGCCGCAGCTTATCAGGCACCCGCAGAAGCAAATCTCCCTCCTAATCAACATTACGACCCGCATCGTTATTGGCCGGACGAGTCAATCAGTCGATACGAGTTGAATTGTGCGCATAAGCAAATAGGGAGTGGAAATAAATACGAGCGAATTAGCACGTGGAAATAAATCGTTTACATAAATTAAGTGATTTAATTAATAAGCGTTTTTAATAGTAATTAGTTAGTTCTTTAATTCGCAGTATTTTATTTGATCTTGTTTAATAGATTTTAAGTAGTCCGTAAGTGTGTAAATAAATCAAGTTAATTTAAATATATCGCCCGTGTATTTTTCTAAACCCCGACAACGTTTTAAGAATAGAAATACGTTACAATATAACTGAAACGATTTGTGCTATTTTATTATCCTATAATGTAGGAATGAAATATGCAAAAACTTACTCAGTTTACTGTTCCATAGCCTTCTTTTTTTACATATACAAATTTATGCAATTAAAACTTTTAATTGAGTCAACCATATTTCTTTTTCAACAGATAAGGGCAAACACAACATTTTAAAATTGTCGTTAAACTGCAACAAAATCCATTGATATTTTTACTCTAACCTTTAGTCTAATCTTTGAAAGCGTGTTGTTATTTGTATAATAATAAAACATAGTAATTTTTCTTACCGTAGTAATACAATATGTATATTAAATTTCGTTTTTACAAATAGAAGAAAGAAAAACCATATAAACAATCATTGAAACAAACATTAATTAAAATAACGAATTTACTAATGTTTAATGATGGGAAAATAAATTCTAGATAAATTTTGGATATCTATTCTGTCTTTAACAATATTTTTTTTTGTCTTTGAATTTGGACCATATCCATAAAGCAATTAAATTAATTAAATTAATTTAAAGTAAAGATTTTGGGCCACTATACTTATTTAAACTCTCTGGCCAGGAAAAGCAAGGTTATTGTTCTTTCAGTTTTAATGAGCTTATCCCGTCAAAAGTTATTGCGTTGGCAACTTTTCGGATTGTTTTCTGTACTTACTTGCGTACTTGTATGCGATGGTACCCGGCATGGTGTATGTTCAGTGCTGCTTCCTCTGTCCTCTGCTTCTAATGACCAAGCGCTCAGGGTGAGGAAACCAATAGTTGACTGTGCTCGCGAAAGTAAAGGTATTCTTAATCTAGACGAATCTTGTATGGCACTCAATAAAACGCAAGCTGTTCCCAACGGAATGGCCGTGTGAGACACCCGTTCTCTGACATCAAAAACTGTAAAACGAATACGTGATTCACCTGTAAGCCCGTCGCTTGCTCTAAAACTAACGGTGCTAAGAAATCCAGGATTACTACTTTTCTGTAAATAAAGATTTTTGCATTAATATTGACCCCAGTAATAATAATAAATAAAAAATACATATAATAATTAAAACAATGCTTACTTCGATAATTTCCGTACGGGCATATTGCACCCATACCTTGGCGGTTGGCATATAAACATCGACAACTAAAGTCGGATTAGGGGGCCTACCATGGCCATCACATAAAAGATTATCACACGCTAATGACACTTCGCACAGTGGTAATTCAGACATATCTGTAAAACAATATCAATTTTTTATGAATTCATTGCGATGTAATAATATCAAAGGCGATGAAATAAATTTATACATGTGTTTGAAAGCGATAGCGATAAAAAAAAATGTGAGCAATTTTACATCGATAATTCTGATATAAATATCCGGTAATTCTATTTCATGGTTCAGTAATGCGAAAAATCTGTAGATAAATGTAAACGACGTTGAAAAAACAGTATATAGGGACAACAGTCATCAATACATAATTATAGCAGGCTTCACTCAGCGCTTTTATTCAAGGTGAGCAACTTGTAGTTTTTATTATTTTTAATGTATTTGGGGAATATACGGTATCATAAATGACATTTACACAACCTCAATTCATTTGCATTCAAGTTTACACAAACAACACTATATTTACTGTTCCAACTCATACCGGCAAGAAAAAGAAACACGAAAATGCACCCTCTTGCGAAGGATGCAAACGAGGCAACCATTTCTTTAATAATCAAATCTTTAACAACACAAGCAAATTTTCAAAAATATTTTGCATTGGTAGATACTGAAGAATTCGACGCAAGCATAAATCTGTTTCTTCAAATCGCAAAGCAATGTTGACGTCCATTGACAATATTCCTAAAAAAATTATGGATCTCTGTCAGAAAACATGTTACAGGGTCTTCAACAGTGGTTAATACCAAAACCAGTGAATGTGAAAGCCTGGAAAATTTAGTTAAATAAATACGAATGGCTTCATGATTCATTCGTTGCCGGATGTACACATAAACATGTTGTTTTTGCTGTCTAAGTTAATACATCGAGAATAGTATGAAATTAGAACTGGTCACAGGAATAAATTATGATGATGTCACTGCAGTTTATCATACGGTACAGCGCTAATTCACGCTTGACAAATTATATAAAATAACACGAGATCATGAATTTATATCAGCATAATTTTATGTAGACGGATATTATAGGAAGAAGAGATGCTGGAGAATCCAGAAAAATAAACGGCCTTTAACACCCAGTACTGTTTTAATATATGCATCAGTTCATCGGCCGCAACCACTGAAAACTTCGACTTTAATTTACGCTGACGGTCTTGTTCTAAGTGGCAAAAATTTTCAAAACGATTGAATGGCACAGCTGAAAGGCTCTTACAAAATGTTATAAGGATAATCAGCTCAAACCGAGTTCACAGATAACTAAAATATGTCAAATTTACCTAAGAAATAGAGGCGCCAACAGGGAATTAAGAGTCATGTGGGAGGTCATAGAACATTAGGCCTAAGACATTGCTGTAACCTTAAATATCTTAGGATATTGTTTTATTCTACAATTACATTTTAAAAAAACCGTACTAACACCAAACAGAAAGTACTGGCTCACAGCAATATCTAATACTACTGAACATGGATACTTGGACTACGTGATTCTACTACAGAATATGCCGGCCCTGTTTAGCAGAACTCAACGTATGCTAAATGTCAGGCTAGGAACAGGATGCTTTACCTTAGAACTACACGTGACGAAAAGTTTTATAGCTTAGGAGGAATAACTACCCAATATTACACGGAAAGTAGCAGCAAACACAAAAAGACAAAACGTAGATTAGGATGTGGGAGCTCTGTTATTTGAACAACAGACCAATCGACGAAGATTAAAATACAGGAAACCATTAACTAGAACTGCGGCAAGCTAGAATAAACAATGGAATACAACGAACGCCCCTCTGTAAGGCCAATGCTTACTAGACCTCCGTTCTCTCCACCTGGTGATAATGGGGTGGGCAAGAATGGGCCATCTCAAGTTGCAAGAACTACCAAGCGGTAGATATGCAGGGTTGAGACATAATAATATTGTACATCATGTGGAAGGTAACCTTTTGGAATTGAGATCACACCAGCTATTTATATGATTTCGACATATCTATTTAACAGAAAATTGGAGGTGGAAATAACAGATCGGATAAGCTGGAATCAGTCTAGCTACAGAGACAAGTTCCGAGAATTGAAAAACCGAGAACGGGACTGGAGCTGGAATTTATAGTAAGGTAAGAAACACAGTGATGACCCTTCCTCCAGGAAAATATGCCACGGTCGTTCAGGGAGAGGCATTGTGCAATTAAAAATAATCAGAAGGCTTATAAAAACAAGTGCATCTATATTGCAACAGACAGCCAAGCGATACTGAGAGTACTGGTGAAACCCAAGATACAATGAAGACTGGTTTGGCAATGTATTGGGCAACTGAATAGCCTGACAGACCGCAATAAAGTCACCATGCTGTGTATGCACGGACATTCGGCAATTGAAGGAAATGAAAAAGCCAATGGGTTAGCAAGGAAGTGGTCATCGACTTCATATATAGGCCCAGAACATGTTCTAGAAGTGTTCTTAAACACAGCACGAGAGCAGGTAAGGAGTTAGGGTAAAAGGAAAACATTAAAATACTGGAATAAAATAATCAGACAAATTGACGCAAAGACCTTTATTAAGGGACAATGAAAGAAGAAGACTGAAAAACTACTGCAAGTTAGTAGGAATCATCTTCGCACCGTAAGAGGTCTCCTTATACGGCACTGCGCACTGAAAGGACACCTATAGAAAATTGGGAACACGACTGGAGATACCAACTGCAGACTGTGTAATGGGAGGACAGAAAACGATCAAGTTCGGCGCTATTCAGTGAGCCCCCTACATTACAACAAATCTTATTAAGATCTTTTTTAGATTTGATGCAGTGTTTTAGAGATATTCCGTTGTCTCAAGATAAAAAACTCACCCTGTACATATAATTATCAGTATTTTGGTGGGCCTTGGGGAATGTGAAAAAAAAGCGGGATTACTATAGATCTGAAAAGATCGCAATGAAACAGGTTCTCCTAGTCCTAATCGAAAACTACGCCATCAATTTTATTTGTCTGATTTAATAACAGATTTTGGATATAAATGACTATATAAATATATCGCAATTGCATGAGGAGTAATATTTCCTGCTTTTGTATGATTTTTAAATGGTTATTGGAATTACTTCAGAATAAAAAATAAGCTATTCAAATGATTTTAGAACGAAAATGAGTCATTTGGTCACTATATTCCTTTTCCAGTTGTAGTTTGACGACAATTTTAATATGTTGTGTTGTCCATACTTGTTTTAAAAAGAAAATGTGTAAAATTCTGTGACTCATTTAAAAATAATAATTTTAATTGTATAAAATTATGTGATAAGAAGACTATAAAATAGTAAACTAATTGTAAAATAACTACTTATACCTTTGAAAAAAACGGATTTCCGTTCGAAACTTTAGGAAACAATGTAATTTTGAATTAAGAAGAATTAAACATATGGCCACTAAACTCAAGAATTTTATTTAAAACTATAAACCCTATTTGGCCAAGAAAGCAAAATTATTATATTCTTTTTTTACCTCAAACCCATAATGAAAGCACTAATACCATGTTATACATTTTCTTTTAAGTAAATAAATACGGTAACTACTCCTAAATATAATATTTAAAAATAAACATGTCAAAAAACGCAAAAAACAAACACATGTCTCAAAAAATGATGTTCTGTGGTTTAAATTATCTATGGTGCTGACTCATTAAAGAATTTCATATGGTAGATTCATTATTTGATTAAAGATGTTTGCTGTTGTTCTTGAATGCATTTAATGCAATATTATTGATAATATAAAAACATATTTTGTATCGCTAGTAACATAAAATACTTCGCTGTCTCGTATTCTATAATCCAGAATTACACGTTATTCCGAAAATATCATTAAAAAATATTAAATTTTCAAGGGGCTTTCCTTTTTGTATCTAAATTCTTTATTTCAAAATACTGGATTTGTTTCAAAAAATAAATCAATACATTAGTTTTTTAAAGCTTTTGATTAATTTACTGTTATGATACGATCAATCGTATATTTCCTGCTGTATAAATTCGGCAATTATCTTTAATTGTAAGCTGTTTCTTGGGTTTTATTACGTTTCTTCCTTATTTTTTTTTATTTTTGATAAATTTACTAGAATTATTTTTAAATCCCTATGAATCCGATAATCAAGTGAAGAAAATGATGCACTCTATAAAGCATAAATTAGCGAATCAAGCAGTTTGATTTTTGGAACTTAAAGCTAAATGTATATTTTTTCCTTATATATATTTATATTTTTCTTAAATATAGGTTGTTCAAAAAGACCAAAAAATATGTAGCTTTTTATATTTAATTTGTGTTTATTTTTAAACGACAAAATAACCAATTGCCATATCTTACCACATTTACTTCAAAGAAAATGTACTTTCTAGATTTTATAGAGTTATTATGTTTTTAATTAAAAGTCTGAGGTTAAGGAGAAAATAGGAGGTAAATAAAATATTTAGATTTTAAAATGATTAAATATTTTTTTCTTCTGAACCAATTCTAGCAGCCATTTAAATAATATTGTGAATTGCAATGTCGTCTCTTAAATAAAGATGACATATATTTTCCCTGCTACATTAACAAAAGTTTGCTTATAGAGACGTAATAGCTTCACTTTATTTTTGTGCTCCAATAAAAAGAATAAAAATAAATGTACAAAAGCCTGAAAATTTGTCGGTTTCCAAGTTTTATGGTCGGAGGGGCACATTTTTCGTTTGACCGATATCTAAAATTTTATACTTTTTAACAGATTAATGAAAGAAACAAAACTGGGGCCCCTGCGATAATTGTATAAACTTTCATTTTTATGGACCACCTGAATAGATGTTTTATTCTTTCATAAAAACAACATGTAGAAACAAATGTCGTCAACCCTGTACCCACGTTGCAAGTTCGATTTGGTCACTTTTCTCTTCAGAATGGATTCATTTTTGTTCTTAAGATTATGTTCTATTATACCAAATGTTTAATGCAAAAAAAAATGTTAAGAGTTTAGTGCTTTCCGCGTTCGAAAGATTGGAAACCACTGCTGTACGATATATTCATTTGTTCATCATTTGCCATTTTGTTTTTAACCAAGAAAAATTACCTATAACATGGCCTCGTTGTAGTCTCCATATCGATAAATCAACATGGGGCTTATGGTTTCTTCTCCTCTCAATACATTGCCTTAGTGTATACATTTCAGCTCTAATACCCTCATAACTAGCTCCCCTTATTGCCTCCATCCAACTAGAACGCTCTAGGTCTGATGAGGCGCCTAGGGCTTGACACAATCCTCCATAAAATACTAAAATGAGATAATGCTTTTATCCTTTGTACCTGTAACGGGCGATATTACCTAGATAGAAAGGATAATGTCCATCCGCTGTCATTGGAGAAGGTGCCATAGGCGCTTCCAGCTTCACCTGACATTGTTCTAACACAATGACGCCTACAGGTTCGGACCAAGGATCCTTGCTTTTAAAATAAAATAGCAGGTTGCCTCTTAATCTGCACCATCTTTCCAAATTTACTATTGAAAACAGATATTCTTTTGAAAATTATATTAACATATGAATTAGTATTCAAGCTTATTCGGAATAATACACACAAGTTTACTTTAGTACCAACTAGACATCAAAAACGTTACACACGATTTCAGTAATTTGACACAATTTTTTGTCCGATTTCTATGCAAACGAGTATAGATTGTAAAAACTGCAGTCATCGTACGAAACAACGGTATCTATGCTAATGCAAACCATTCTCGGATTAAGAACTAAATTTTGTAAATTCATCTTAAATAATTCTCACATAAATGATAGTTTTCAAAAAGTACTCAAAAAAAAATTAATCTATTAAATGCTTAATCTAGCTCCATTCTGATAATCCATATTTATTGCATGCAATGCTGAATACGTATTAACGGTGTCTTGCCACTTCCATTTAAGTGTCCTATTTCAGGGCCTTTGATAAATGCCTGTAATAATATGGGCGCGGAAATGCGAAAATTCTTGATGGGCGCGGATATGGGAAAATTCTTAATACCCGTATCAACAATTGCTGTGCGGCTCTCGATTAAGCTCTAAAGGCATTCTAAGGAGAACTTGTGTGCATATACTTTCCATTCCTTATTATTTGCGGGATAGCGTATTTGAAATTATTAAGTTTTCAACCCTCAGCCGTTACATGTTCACTTTCCAATCTAAGGCAACATCAATTTGAAGCATAAAAAATATTTAGAAAATGATATAGTACGTATTAAATAAATATACAGTTTTGAAATGGTTGAAATGTAATAATACTCAACAAATAGGTAAGATATACTATTGTGCCTATAGTTAGTTTGCATATAAATCAAATTCTTTGGTTTTTGAAAGCGAATGGCTTTACAACAATATCTAGTTCTTATATCACTTTTATACAGGGTGGCCGTAGAGGTGACACGAGATAATTCGTATATGAGTTCAATGACTAATTTTAAGCTGCAAAATGATTCTATTCACTTTTCTCGAATTTCTAATGGTTCGTGGAACATGGTGATTTGTACTTGGCAGGTCTTGGCAGGCACATAAAAAAAAAATTGATTGTTAGTTCATTAATTGTTATCATTAACAGTTATTTTTTATTGCGTAATTTGTGTTAAAGTCATGATCGTAATTTATTCAAATGAAGAATACGCAGACATGATTTTTGTGTATGGATATTGTAACGGTAGTACCACCGCTTCGAAATGCTGTAGAAGTGCTTGAGATTGATGAAAATGATCCTAGTGTTAATAACGAAAAAAAAATCTGTACAAACTAGCACGGCTGCACAAGACACTTTGCAAGAAAACGGACTGCATCCCTATCATTACTAACCAGTGCAAGAACTTCTCCCCATGGATCTTAATCAAGAGATCGTCTTTGTAAGATAGTGGAGCAATCATATGTAACGAGCGCCAACTTTTCAATGTCGGTGTCCGATAGGCGTCCCATAGAATGGCACGCTAGCATAGCGGAAGAAGAACTACCTACGACGAATAACAGAGGGCAGCACCGGGTCGAAGATTCGAGAATAATCTCCAGAATCTTCGAGGAACGTTCTAGAACGGCCCCCGACCAATCGGGAAGTTCGCGCCAGCTATAAATAACGCGTCGGGTGGCCAGGAGGCAGTCAATCCGATACGAGTTCGATAGTGCGGTCGCGATTGAATTAGTACATGTAATATAAATATCGTTTACATAAATAAAGACATTAGTGGTTAAGTAATATAGTTAATAAGCATTTTTTAATAGATTTTAATTACCGTAATAGTGTTAATAGAATAAGTGAATTTAAATAAATCGCCTGTGTGTTTTTCTAAAACCCCGACAACCGTTTAAGAACGAAAAAAGTCTACAATTGGTGTCAGGTGTGGGGTATTGGCGATATATTTAGTGGACTAATAGTGTTAATTAGAAACCAATGGCAGCGAAATACTGTAAATTAGTGGATTTGAAAGTGGAGATCTCAAACGGGAATTAGAAAAAGGGATGAAGATACGAGTGGAAGGAAGCCGAGCTTCAGTCGAGATTACGAGGAGCAATAGAAGCAGCTGGTGAAGATCCTGAGACAGTATTTGTTTGAAGTGTCTGGTGGTAATGGCGAACTTCTTAAAAGAACTTACGGAAAATTCTCGCAATTTAGAAGAGAAAGTTCTAGAAAATCTCCAGAAAAATTCTAGAAAACTAGAAGAAAAAATTGAAAACATGGACAGAGAATATAGAAATTCTAGAAAACTAGAAGAAAAGTTCTAGAAAAAATTGAAAACATGACGAGAAGAATATAGAAAATTCTAGAAAACTAGAAGAGAAAGTTCTAGAAAATTCTCGCAACTTAGAAGAGAAAGTTCTAGAAAAAATGAAAACATGGACGAGAAGAATATAGAAATTCTAGAAAAATAAAAGAGAAAGTTACAGAAAGATTCTAGAAAATTGGAAGAAAAATTATAGAAAATTCTCTAGTGAAAACACGAATTAATGAACAGAATCGACGAAAATCTAGAATGATTGAAGAATTGGACGTCGCATTGAAGTGGCTAGAAGATACAGAATTCATTCTGGAACCATAACGAAACACGGAAGAAACTGGAAATTCTACTAATACGGGAAGCACTCAGATGGAACCAAGAAATTCAGTGCCCATCTGTACGGTTCAAAATAAAATGTGACCTGCCTACAAGTCACGGGAGAACTCCCTTGGAAGACTATTTGACGCTGCTGGATACCACAGCTACGGTATATGCTGGACGGAAGCTACCAAGCAGCCATGTTATCAGTAGCTCTGCCGGCGATGCTTTGAAGGTACTCCAGGTTATTCCTTCGACGGAGCGACAAAATTACCAAACGCTACTTAATCAATTGAGGATGCGTTCGGTAACAAACATCTGCAGCAAAGTATATCGCTCGCAGTTGAAAAATCGCTGTCAGAGGTCGAACGAAACTCTACAGAGTATGAAGCTGACGTCGTTCGTCTAATTAAGAGTGCGTACCCAACGGTACCGGAAGATGTGTGCGAGAGTCCCGCTGTGGAAAATTCCTGGATGGCCTGCTCGATAAGGATACTCAACAGGCAGTAAGCTCGCTCGCCGCAAACTTGAACCAGGCTTTAGCTCAAGCACTAGATTTTGAAAGCCGTGAAGCAATCGGTCAAAGGACCTGCTCGCGTCGTGTTCTAGGGAGTCACGAGGAAGAAGAGCCATTAGAAGGAATATATGGCGAAATTAGATGAAATAATTACGAAAAAGATGACGGAATTGATGACGAAAAGGAATCCGTGCACAACTAGGCAACCAGGAAGACGATGCTGGAATTGTGGAAGGATGGGCACCGTACGTAGTCGGTGTCCGATCCACGAAGACCAAAAGCCGACGGAAAACTAAAATGGGCCGACGGGAAGGGGCGATCGTCGACCTATGTAGATGATGCCCCAGTAACACAAGTGATTGTTGCTTCAGTGGGATGTAGACCTAGCAGCTCGTCGTGTATGGGCAGTAAATGGAAACCGAGAGATTTACTGCTAGATACTGGGCAACAATGACAATTCTTCGGCCGGAAGCAGTGGAAGGAAGAGCCGGATATATCCAACCAGGTGGACGCTACGTACGGCACACTGGGCAAACAGTCAACGTGTTGGGGGAGACGATGGCCCACTTCCGTATTGGTGATACTGCATTCCAGTATCGTGTAGTAGTTGCAGATATAGAACAAGACGTAATCCTCGGAATGGACATAATGACAGAATTTGGTTTCAAAACTGGACTTGCAAGCAGGAGTGTTAAGGTTGGCAAAGAAGAAGTTATTCTTAACCATAACAAGAATATGTCGGCCTGCGTAGTGTTGGCAGAAGAAGTAACCGTGGCCGAGCCGCAGTGAAACCATTGCTGGAAGCGAGCGTGAGTGGAGACATTCCCAAAGGGCAAGATTTTAATGCTGGAACCGGAGCGATTAGCGTCAAGGTCGTGGAATACTGGTCGCTAAGGCAGTGATACAAGCTGAGAAAAACTGCCCGTCCGACTGATGAACGTCAATAGTTATCCAGTAAAGCTGAAGAAGGCGCTACCTTTGGAAATTTGTGCTAGTGGTCGTCGATTGTCAACAAAGAGGATGGCGTAACAACAACATCCAGATCCGCTTTCCTAGATGGTTGATAACTTCATTGACTTGTCTTGCAAGGATTTGACAACACAACAACCATACCGTGAAACAGCTGCTTGCACGCTACCAAGATCTTTTTCCAAGCAGAAGACCGGAACACGAGGGGCAGGACTAATGTTGTACGACATCGAATAGACACTTGGAGATGCCCAGCCCATCCGCCAAGCCCCCAGAGGTTGCCATTGGCGAAACGAGCCGAAGCAACAAATTATACAGGATATGAGCGGGATGGAATAAATTTGAACCATCGAACAGTCCATGGGCTTCTCCAGTGGTACTGGGTGAAGAAGAAGGATGGTTCAACTAGTTCTGCGTGGATTATCGACAACTAAAATAACGTAACCAAGAAGGACAGTTATCCTTTGCCCAGAATCGATGACACTTTGGATACCCTAGGTGGGTGTAAGGTATTTTCGACCCTTGACCTGAAGAGTGGTTATTGGCAGGTCGAAGTAGAGGCAAAGGATAAGGAGAAGACGGCGTTTACGATCGGGACAGGATTGTGGCAATTTAACGTCATGCCATTGGGTTATGTAATGCTCCCGCGACGTTTGAAAGATTGATGGAAAACGTACTGAGAGGACTATCCTGGGAAACTTGTTGGTATATCCTCGACGATATAATTGTCTTAGAAAATCTTTTGAGGACCATTTGAAGAACTTGGAGCAAGTATTTCAGCGATTGAAAGGAGCGATTTGAAGCTTAACCCCAAAAAGTGCAACCTGTTCCGGAAGCAAGTGCACTACCTCGGCCACGTAGTATCAGAGGATGGAGTGTCGGTTGACCCAGGGAAGATAGAAGCGTCAAGTCTTGGCCGGTTCCGAAGGACAAGCATGAAATAAGAAGTTTTCTTGGGCTATCCACTTATTACCGACGATTCGTTCCTGACTTGCCAGCCTCTCACGAGACTAACTGAAAGGGCAGAGGACTACGTCTGGTGGAGAAGCGCTGCCAGGATGCCTGTTGGAGAATTGAAACAGATCCTGACCACTGCGCCCCCATCTTGTGCCTATCCTAAGGCTGAAGGAAAATTCATTTGGATACTGATGCCAGCAACGTGTGCATCGGGGGCGTGTTGTCCCAAGTTCAAGATGGCCCACGAAAAAGTACTCGGCGCTCCTCAGCAAACGTGCCGTCGAAACCGGAACGCAACTATTGTGTACCTGCGAAGAGCTGTTGGTCGTAGTTAGTCTATAGGCACTTCTTTCCATATTCTCTATGGCAGGAAGTCTTTTAAGAACCGACCATGCGGCATTATTTTGGTTGCTACCTTCAAGAATCCGGAAGGGAGGTTGCCAGATGGATCGCGTCTGTTAAGCAGTAGACTTTTTGTCGACATTCGGCCTGAACCATGGTTTCGACATCGTAGCCACTATCGAGAGATGCCTGTTCCCAGATTGTAGCCTCTGCTGTCGTGCCGAAGAGAAAATGAAGCAACTTCTTGGGACTCTTCTAGATATAGTATGACTGAAGACAAATGCGGCTGACGCAGAGCTGACGAAGTTTTGAACGTGTGATGGAGTGGAGATGCAAGAAGCGCGCCTAACTGGGAAACGGAGCACATATCGCGAGAGCCTCGAATCTATTGGGTCAGTGGGGCCTTTGGTCAGTGGACATGGTCTTCTCAGACAGTGTTAACGCCGAAGCTGGTCTCCAATAGCAGACTTCAGATTGTGGTTCCGAAAGCAACGATTTCGAAGTTTAAACTTTTCATGCTTGAACATGGAGGGCATTCTGATTCGGAAGACTAAGAGAAGGTCTAAGAGGATTCTATTGGTAATTGCAAGAATGACGTGATAGACTGGTCTGGTGAGTGTCAACTTGCGCCGCTGCCAATGGACTTCAAAGGAAGAGGCCCCATGACAATACACGTTGGTCGTCTTTGAAAGGATTGCCATTGATGTTGCCGGGCCATTTTCCCACGACGGATTTGGAAATAATACACTTGTGTTGCAGTAGACACTTCAGCAAATGGTGGTACGCTACGCATTACAAGTCTGGAAGCTGTTCAGTGCGTGAGTTTTAGGTTAAAGACTTTCATCGGTTTGTGTGCGCTGAACTTCCTTGACAGGGACGGAATTTGATTCAGCAGGTTTCAGAGCGTGTGCCAAATTTGGGTTATTCGCAAGACCCAAACTGCCTGCACCGCAATCAGATGCATGTGAGCGCATAACAGGACAGTTATCACGTATCTATCAACGTGTCGCAGACCACCAGCGAGATTGGACCAGCCCTAATCATTCTTGCTGGCGTATATAGCACGGTCCACGAACCACTGGCCACAGTCCATCATGTGCTTTTTGGACGAGCGCTGCGCTTACCAGCGATCTTAGTTCGGCTTAACCCAATGAAGAAGTAGTTGAGATGACTATGTTTGAACTGCGGAGGCGCATGATGATATTCACGATCGGTGTGGGCCAATATCCATGAAGCAAGGACCGCCTGAAGGAACACTACGACATCAGGCAAGAAGCGGTATACAGTCTGAACCTGGTCTGGCTGTTCAATCCTCAGCGACGTCGAGGCTTCTACCTAAGCTGCCACGATCGTGGACGGGCTTACGAAGTGATAGAAGCGAATTCATACGTCATCTACGCATCAGCAGAACCCGAATGGTAAAGCAAGCGTGTGCATTATCCCTAGCTCCTATCTTGGGCCCTCAGAGGACGAGCGATGTCCGATTTGTAGACTCCCGAAGAAGACCTCACTATGAGGAGTTTATGGAACGTGGGAATGGCCGCAAAGTGCGTCATGATGTAACAACGGAGATTAGCGAGGATTTGTTTTGGCTTCCTGAAGGGTGCGCGTTAGCACATGGTGGTGCCCAAATTTAAGAATGGGCAGGGGAATACCCACCATTCAAGAAGAAATTTGGTGTGTCCAGATCTCGAAGCCGAACCCTGAGGTGGGCAAGGCTCTGCACTTGCCAGGAAAAGAAACGGCCTATTATTCTACTTGTGGACCAAAGAAGCCTCAGTTGGCAGGCCCAACTCTCCGGACCGATGTGGACAAGCCTGATAAGTTTAAGAGAACAGCTGTTGGAGCTGGAGATCAATAAGATCAGGGTGCCAAGAATAGGCTGTGGATTGGATGGCTTGGACTGGAGGGTCGTAAGGAACATGCTCGAAAGAAATTTTCCGCCATACTGGAATAGAGTTCCTAGTATGCACTACAACCCGCGTCAGCAGCAAGGGAGGCGACAGACAGTAGCGTGCTACTTCTTCGGACCTCGTCGATGTAAGAATGGAGAGAACTGTTCGTATCTTCATGGAGGTGAATAGTCCCTGTTTCCGGGACGAACAGATCTAAGGAGGGACAGTGTAACGAGCGCCACCTTTTCAAACTGGCGGTTCCGATAGGCGTCCTAGATGCGCTAGATAGCGGAAGAACAACTACCTACGACGAATAACAGAGGCAGCAACGGGTCGAAGATTCGAAATATTCTCCAGAATCTTCGAGGACGTCCTAGAACGCCCCCGAACAATCTGGAAGTTCGCGCCAAGCTATAAATAACGCTCGGTGGCCAAGAGGGCCATCAATCGATACCAGATTCGATAGTGCGTCGGGATTGAATTAGTACATGTAATATAAAATATCGTTTACATAAATAAAGACATTAGTGGTTAAGTGTATATAGTTAATAAGCATTTTAACAGATTTTAATACACGTAATAGGTGTTAATAGACATAAGTGATTTACAATATATCGCCCTGTGTGTTTTTTCTAAAACCGCCGACCAGACGTTTTAAGAACCGGAAAACGTACAATATGGATACTCTTTCAAAGCTTTTTCTTCATTGACAAGAGATAATAATAGGTATTGAAATCGATGGATCCATCGAGGTCGTGGTGGTACCATTGCTTGGCCACCGCAATCTCCTGATGCAAACCCACTCTAGATTTTTTTCATACAACGTTTTATGAGGTGAAAAACAATGTGGTGAATTACAACTGCAAACGAGCTCCGACGGTGAATTGAGTTATGCATTGCACAAGGCGGGGATCACATTGAGTAGCTTTAATAATTGCACTGCCATTACACTCTTATTAAAATAACTCAGATTTTTCCTAAGCTCTCTACTAATTTACTTCAGCTTCAAACCCACGATATTTCAAAACCGTTAAGAATTCGGGCAAAGTAAATATAATCATTTTAGCTTAAAATTAGTCATTGAATTCATATATGAAGTATCTCCTTGAGATACCTTGAAAGCCACATGTATACAGCGTCACACATAAAATTGGCACCATAAGGGAATATATTTTATTATTCATTACAGGTAAATTTTAACTTTGCCATTTGTCTGTACTTACAAAATAACGTCAAACGATATGTATAAGTTACTTTTTTAATTAACTTGATTTTTCGTAAAAAAAAATGTAAAATATCGGGCTTTTTCTTTATTATTATCTTTTCTTTCGGATATCATAGAAAAAAGCTGCTTATTTGTTATTGATTTTATAATTAATTTTTTTATATACAACACTCCCGCACAATATTGTTTTTCTTCATTTTTTTTTATGTACTAGCTCTCAAAAGATTTATTCTGATTAATGCATACCTGTATAAATTTAATTAACTGTCTTAGAGTTATCATTCTAATTTTCTGTTATTAAATATTACAACAAATATTAAGTAAAAATTTTAATACGAGGAAATTTGCCACATTTAGGTGTTTCGCCGAAACTGTCTTATGTACTATCAAAGACTCTCTTGACTCAAGTTTGACATAAATAGAGATAGAATCATTGGAGTTTTTTCAGTATTTCAATATTTCCCTCTCTAATTTTGAGTCATGACTTTTGTCTTCGATGGTACCTTTAAATTGCTAAAGAACTTTCTTAAAGAAGAAAATATAAAATAAAATGATTGCTTTCGTTGTTATGTTATTTTATATCATTTTGTAATCACAAACAAAGGACAAAGTCAAAATTCCCCTTTAATGAATAGCAAAAACTTCATGTGTATGCCTTTAATTGTACTGAAATAATTAGTCTATACCAAATGGTTTACTTAAACACCTTAATATCTTAAACACAATTAGCCTTATGAAAAAAATGTGTCGGACTAGTTTTAATACATGAGATGTACATATCATGACGCTTCATTTTTCTATAGTAAAATGCTATAGTGCCATAATGTAATGGTTGCTCCATTTGCCAAAAATTTTTAGAATCATAACATCATCTTATGGACCTTTCATTAAACTTTTGTATGAAACTTTGTTTTTAATGTTTTGGAGATATGTACCTATCATGTCTTTCAGTTAAAGGGGTTAGAACAAGAAGGGTTAGAACAAGTGTTTCTTTAACTATTTTTTAATATAATCATCAAATTCATGAACGTATCATTAATTAAAAAATAAGAGAATTCTAGTTCTAAAGTTGTTTTTACCGTAAGATTTTCATTTTTGTAAAAAAACAAGCACTGATTACAAAAAAAGCACTTGTACACTTCTTATTCTAACCCCTCTAACCCCTTCAGTTTATTACGACCACCTTTTGTACAACAATATTAGGTGATTGAGTTTTAAAATGACGAATGACAGTCTCACCATACAAGAAACAAGCGTAAAAATCTTAAAATGGGAAGCACATTTCATTTTGATTATACAGGGTTAGGCAGAAGTGCGGGAACACCTGATTTCTCGCTAAATTATGGGTTCTGTTCAAAAATAACCTTAAGAAAAGTTTTTGTAGTATTTTTATTCTAATCTGTGTCATACCTTGATTTTTAACAGCTATCACATGTTTATAGATATGACGTCATTAGTATTTTTTTTAATAGGTCACCCTGTATCTTTTCACATTTTTAGATGGACATTTTTGCAAGAATTACAATGATATACGGTTCGGCGGATGTGTGGCTTGAGATATTAAAGTAAGCGTTGACTATTAATATCTTTTGAGATCAGATACGTCTGATAAGGAATATTCGTATTTTTATATTGCTATGTATACAAACTTATTAGAAAATAAAGAAAGTATGACATGTAATAATGTAAAAACTGAACATGTATATGCTATTTTAGCTGAATATGTAACTTGCGTGCATTATAAATAAAACATGCATATGTGATACATCAAAAATTGGAAATTGACTAAGCTAAGAGGGTCAACTTTCTAATTTTTTTAATCGATCAAATTTTAATAAAAACTGAATAAAAAGTCATTTTGCATTTTTAGCATGAATGAATTAGAGACGGGCAAATTTAAAAACAACAAAGAATGTGAGACAAGTAAATAATAACTTGAAAGAAAACTGCATACAAAAGAATTAAAAAAAAAATAATTACAAGATACAAAGTAATGCTTGTACAAATCAAGGCAAACATATATGTGAACTACAATATTTTCAATGGCTTCTATGTCATATTTATATGTAGTGATATAAAAATTTTACATCAAAGTAATATAATTTTATATATAATATATAAATAAATAAATGTAATTTTTTCTGATTAATATTGGTAGTACACTGCTGGAAGTAATTGACGAGCACACCCTGTATATTCTGAACGCATGGTTTTAACGCAATGAAATTTGGTACTGACGAGGCATGGACTCAATAAGTCGTCGTATGGCAGCGGCACGGATGGCCAACCATACCGCCTCAACTCACCTCCATAGCTGCTTAACGTTAGCCGTGAAGTCTCCGACCGATCATATCCCAGACATGTTCGATCGGATTCAGATCCGGAAAACGAGCTGGCCATCGAAGCATTCATATACGGTTGAGCATTGTCGTGCATGTATAGCAGATGTGGGCGCCGCCGAACGTAGGGAAGCACAACGGGCCGTAGCACCTCATCTACGTATCGGCGACCCGTCACCGTCTGCTATAAACGCAACAGACGTGTACGTCCTCCATATGTAACAGCACCCCATACCATAATACCCTGCTGACTGTGGAAATTGCCTGGTTGAACGCACTGCTCGAGTAGACGCTCACCAAGTTGCCGACGAACCAAAACTCGCGCGTCACCGACGCCCAATTCGAATCTTGATTCGTCAGAAAACAAAATGTGCCTCCACTCGGCAACCCACCGATGTCTTGCGCCGTGTACGGCGGTGCTCGCGAGTCAGTGGAATCCGCTGTAACGCACTCGCAATCCACTCTCTAACAAACGCCCCCGTACAGTTCACGTAGTGAGTACGCCTTCCCTTCCCTCCGCTCGTGGCTGAAGCCGCGTATGTCCTACCTCAGTCCATTCTCGCCATGCCCGTTGCACAGCCGACAACGACCGCTCGAGACGGCGACGCCATCTGACGGAAGGATACACCCTCCGTGTGCATCCCCACAATCATTCCTCGCTCAAACTCGCTTAAGTAGCGCGATCGATCCGTCATTATGCAGCGAATACAACTAAATACTGGACCTTCACACCACACTAAGAACGACCGGTTTCTCCCACCCCTTTCGGTCTCCATGGCGACGATATGTTCCACCTATCAGAGCCTCTCCGTAAAAAATGCGACGATAGAACAAATCGAAACTCGCTGCATAGACTAGTCAATAGGAAACCTTGATGCTCCGCAAATTTTATGGATGTATCTTACGCGTTCAGATTATACAAGGTGTGCTCGTTAATTATTTTCAGCAGTGTATATAATGCAGTTGACGATAATATGGGTACATTGAATGATTGTTGTTAATCTTGAACATCCTTACTTTTTTGGTACGTTATTACCCAGATGCCCTTCAATGCCTTTAGCTATGATGATAATCTCCGAATCCGAAACCTTAATTTGAGTGACAGGTGTAGTCATAATATCCTAAATCACCTACTAACCTAAAGATTTCCTATAATCATCGTAAACTTGCAGGCAACTCTATTTACTTTTTTTGGGAGCATTGAGTAAGCAGCTATTTCGTATTTTTTGCAAAATCTGCAAACGCCATGGCCAGATGGCAATACAATGAAAACGACTCTTAACACTATTTCTTAGTCAATTACTTGACAAGTTACGCCTATTAAATTTCTGAAAACAAGTTCAAAAGAAAAAAAAAAAACATCGGAAAAGTTAAAATAAATTTGATTTTTTACAAAAGGTACATAGTTCCCCTTCATGTCTTATCTTTTCACTGATTGACGCACTTGACCTTGAACGAGATATTTTGAAAAAAGAAATAAAAAAAAATATATTCCTACGTTATTTTCGGTTTTTCATTTTTCAAATATGTCGTCCAATTTCATAAGTTAATTGCTTTTTCAAAGTCTATAAGGACGAAACATACTGTGTTCTATATATTCTATAAAAACAAATCCCATAACTTTGAAAGAAAAGTGTGCACTGCTTGGCTTCCGGTTGGAGCCGCGTCCTAGAACTACCTCTGAGCGATGATGATGAGCGATCAATCATATGGAATATATTCAGGGATGCTACTGCTCTTGCTGTTTCAGGTCAAACAATAGTATCCTTGAAAATGTGCTATACCGCCATTTATTTTTTTTCCATTATCATTTGATTTGATTATTTAATAAATGGTGGGGAAAAAATCGGTTAAACTAGGTTTTTTATAGCTTAAAACAAACTTTACAGGAAGTGTTGAAAATTTGTAAATTGTTGAAGAACTTTCTTAAACAAGAAAATGTAAAATAAAATGATTGCTTTCGTAAATGTTATTTGATCTAATTTTGTAATCACAAACAAAGGACAAAGTCAAAATTCGTCTGTAATGAATAAGAAAAAATAAGAAAAAACATTATATGCCATTAATTGTACTGAAATAATTAACGTATACTGAGTGATTTACTTAAGCACCTGCATATCTTCAAATAATTAGATAGTAAAATACTATCGTTTTCCTTAAATGCGTTTTATTTTCACTTTTACATATATTATGAGCATTTTTTGGTACTAATAAACATCATTTTCCAAAAGTTCATGGTGGTGCGTTTAAAATTGCAGGCGTATTAATTGAACGCTCCATAGGGCGGAAGAAAAAACTTCACTCAACAGTTAATACAGTACAGATAAATAAAAGCGACACTTCAAGCGGTTGTTTTGATATTTCATTTACCAATTATAGATTTTGCCTGACACATTCTCGATGCTTTCATCGAACTTTTATCTAGTGCTGTACTAAAATTTTCATAAAGTTTCGGTTCTTTCTGGAAATCAACTTTCAAACTTTCTAACACCATATTGAACTTTGACACCCCTTTTTTTTATTTCAACCAAGGGGTAGAATATTTTAATAAATTAATAAGAAAAAGATCAATCTGGCATTAGTTGTTGTAATCATCTGGTAAATTAGTTCATTGTGCGGAAGTGATAGCGCTGTATGCATTTAGAAAATTACACTATCCACGTGGCATTGTTTGTAAATAACTCATCGCCTGATCCACTTGTGCATAAACTGCGTTGAGCCCAACCAACAACAAGTTCTAACGTTGTTGAGGCATTTCAATGTGTTTTTTATATTAGAATGGTCAGAATTATATGGGTAAACCAGCATGCAAATATTTTAAGTCTCAAAATATCTCCAGAACTCCAGTTCAACTCGACGAATGTTATGCACATGTGGACAAACTTAATGCAGTGCTGGAAGACTGTTCGAGTAGGCATACCCATGCAGGCACACCGTCCATGTTGTTTTATGTTGAAGATTATATTGTTGTGGTTTGTGGTTATAGTTCGTTTTTTGTTTAATTTTGTGAGCTATTTTATTTGCATTACGATTATCATAGAACTTTAGCGACATTTGTTTTTATTGTATGAAAGTGATTAACGATTTATTGCAAACAAAGGTCAGTGATGCAAAATTGCGAATTTTGACAATTTAAAAAAAATATATTTGCACATGTTAATGATGTTAAAGACCTATGAATTCCGCTGTATTAAACTGCCCTAATACTGTGAAAAACACGTCGATGTACATAACTTAGTTTAGAAACAATAACTTTTATAAATAAAGTATCTTTATATATTATCTTAGTGTTGTTTTTATATCCAGATTTAATCATATGTGTATATACCAAAAATTTCATTACTGTAATAGTATAGTTATTCTTATTATAAGCTGTACTATTATAGTTATGAAATATTTGGTATATACCCAAATAAAAATCTTGAATATTAAAAGTACATAAATCGACCAATTTGAATGCACCGCCAGATTAGTTGTAGTTCGGTGTGCTGAAGTTGATGGTGCGCATCCATGTTGACCAAATACAGCATTAAGTTTCCACTCCCAGATTTCTACCATGATGACAAAAATTGTTGAATTAATTATGTTTTAATTAATGAAGGCGACATTTAGAAATTAAATAAGGTATCTATGAAATTTGAAAAAAATATGTTCATATTTTCAATTAACGTTCATTGATAACAACAAAAAAGATGTCGTGCTCCAACAGAGAGAAGACTTCAAATCCATTTAATGTTGAAAGGCGAAAAATTAAACCTTCTGTATACAAACATATCTTAAGGTGAAAATACATCTCAGTAGGTGATCGTTTGTACTTCTCACACGTACAGAAGCTCGACAATGTGAACGAATGGAAACGTTGCTAAGACAACTTTCTATTATATCAGTGTAAATGTAATATTTTACATTTATGATGGTTACCATTGACCTGACTTTACTGCATTCTTTTTATAAAAAGATAAAAAATTAATATACCATTAAACAACGAAAAGCTTCGATATGGATTGCATAATTCCTTCAATGTAATTCTTAATGGAGAAAGTCAAATAAGGGCAGTTCAAAATGCCGAAACGCAACATATAACTTGAGGCAATTCAAATCGAATAGAAGTTGTACATCCGCTGTGGTGTACGACGCATACAAATGTTTTTTTTTTGGCGAATGTCGCTTCGAGGGTGGGATGTCGTGTATTCTAGATTTCCAGACCACTAAATTTGGGTTAGGTTTCTGAAGTTACTCTCGCCCAAATGGTGGCTCTTCCGCGTTTTTTTTTCCAATATATATGCTTTCCGTTTACACTACACGGCATCCCACCACAGGTCTTCAGGTGCTTTTAATAGACACAAGATAGGATATCCAATAATCATTTAATCAATCATCGCTAAAAATTGGCAAGATACATATAATTAATAAAATGTGTATCAAAAACATTTTGTTTTTATGGTGCGAAAACCAAACAG
Source organism: Protaetia brevitarsis (assembly GCA_004143645.1). Classification (NCBI taxonomy): domain Eukaryota; kingdom Metazoa; phylum Arthropoda; class Insecta; order Coleoptera; family Scarabaeidae; genus Protaetia; species Protaetia brevitarsis. The sequence continues at coordinate 46,308 of RXPK01004774.1, forward strand.
ATAGAACTTGTCGCTCTGTCTTTGAAGAACTCTAGGAGAGTTCGTAAAATTATTATATTTATATTCAAAATTATTTGCACATGATATAAAGTTCTTATAATGCTATTTAAAATTACTTTATTAAGGTTTTCATATATGTACGTACTGTATCACCACTTTCCAATTATATGGCATATCTTTCGTTTTAATTTTGTTGAAATTGAAGACGAAATAGATGCATGCTTCTCATATTGTAAGCGCAAAATGCCAACATTCACCGTAAATGTATCATTAAATTGACCTATATACATTTACTAATAATATTTACATATCCTATGTTAACTAAATATAAAAATACAATCTTGCCGGTTATTTTTTATGCGTTTTTGCAATATACAATTAGAGAGCGTCGATACTGTACCTACATAGACGCATATTATAAATAACCTAACATTTTAGCGTAATTAGCAATAGTAAACATATTTAACAAAATAGCAAACGCAAGATGTAATATGTACATTTCACAGTGCACCTGCTAAATCTAATTATATATATGGAATAATATAAGTGATACAGATAAAGCTGACAATAAAATAACATGCAAGTGTAATATTCCTTCACCCAAACCTTGACTTGTGATTGATTAGTCAATTGAACACAAAATTAGTATGTGGTTAGTACGCGATGAATATTAGAACCTGTTCAATCTTGTGTGTTACAATGAGATATCGGTTATATTACAACTGTAAAGTGGGAGAAATAATTAGTTGTTATTTTCACAGTGCAAGTACATGTACATACGTATATACAGAGCAGCCCCTATTTTTACATTGATAGTACAGACAAGATGGAACAGGGATATAATTATTTAAGTGCATCATAGTGATAATACCTTTACTTGCGCCCCCAACACAGCTCAGATTGCGCAGCCTCTTTTGCTTTTCTTTTTTGTTATTCCTTCCTGCAACGCATGATGATCATACCATGTAATAGTAATTTTGTCAATATCATAAAACTTTCATAATATCTTCAACTAATCTGTAGGAGATTATTTACACATATATATACAAGAATTGATCAGTGTAAAATAATAAACATTAATGAATTAAATAAACACACACCAAAAAGATATTTTAGTGTTTTATTACTGTTGTTAATTATCAAGTAAACGACGAAAATTAATAAATAAGTACAATTATACGTGTTGTATCGCACAATCCAATATAATGGAATATGTTCCGTTTAAAATTTATTGACTGCTATATATCACAAATGTTAGAAAATATAAACTGGCATGGTCCGAATATAGGGATTTGCTTGACGATTATAAATTATCCTCAAATGACACATTTTTTTCCATTCGCTGTGATCCTTTTCTTGCCAGACAACTTGTGTACTCAATACGAACAACGAACGATACTATAATATGCTTATACTATATTTCATATATTTTCTTAGCCTTATAATTACAAATATTATACATGCTACAATATAGTAGTAGTAAGCCGTTTAATAGGACATGGTAAACTGGAAGGACACCTGCAGAACATTTGAAACAAATTGGAAATCCTCCGGATCGTGAAAAGGAATTATAGAGACCGCAGACACCACATCCTGCGTGAATGTGAAGCATCTAGCCACTAAAAGGCAGGTAATTTTCGAAAACCAGAAAGTGAACCCAGAAGTTACATAAATCAGCCATTTAAAGAACTGTACACATTATTACAACGAAACTAATACAAAAAGCCAGGAGGTTGTAGCATATCCGGACTCATTTCAGACGGCTCACCAAAAGAAAAATAAGTGTACAGATTGACTTGCAAAATTGCTTTAACATAAATAGTTTCTGTTGCGGCATAATCCATTCTCATTTTTCGGTTATTATGAAATGTGACAAGGAGGGGGCAAATAAAATAGACCTATATCTAGGCCTATTAATGTTATATAGCAAAACCGTAGTCACGTCCGTCACGTCACTTTTTTAGTTCATAGGAATGTCTCCTTGGCGCTAACATCGCCGTCATGCGTCGCCTACAGATCACTGACGATCGAACCATGATAACTAGGTAACCGCGTGCGGTAACTAACCACAGTTGTTGACAATTCATCAATAAAAAAAAATTGACAATTGTTATTGTCAATGTAGCGCAGTTGAGTAATTAGCTTTGAAGACTTATGTGTTATAAAAACTAAAACCTTTCTACGTTTGTCCCTGCTATCTAGTCCTTTAGATAAGCATTCTCATGTAGAACTAAAAAAAGTTCAAAAGCTTAAAATGTGTCGAGCTGACGGCCAGCGCTCTAGTAAGTTTAAGTAAATACGTTTAATTGAGCAAAATTGTAATTCGTACAACGTCAACGTCTTACCACAGGTATTACTGTCTTACTCAATTAGTCCTCTTTACTTCCAACTTTATACGTACACGTCAAAAAATTTTGAAAGGTTGTCAGTAAATCAAATTTCCCGCTCATAATTTTTAGTTCAACAGGACTAACGCTATATGGTTACTGACTAATAAAATTAATAAAATTTGTACTAGCATTGCCATCTATGTCTATATAACGTATTTATATACAATTTTTAAAAAACATCTTGGGAAGCGGCATTTATTTATTATTTTACATTACTTAAGGTGCATCCACACGTACGGAGTTCGCCGAACTCTGAATGTTCGGCAACTCCCGAATCGTGTGGACGCGACCGTCCACACGATTCGGGGTTTGCCGAACTCCGAGCAGATGCGGGAAAACGCCGAACGTTCGGTATGAGAGTTTAGTGTGGTAGCATTGAGTAATTGCATGAATTAGGTTGGTGTTGGTACAGAAATTATGACTGCGGTTATGAACCATTGCTGTCACTGCATAACTGAAACTCTTTTTTGGTTTCACGGGAAACCCGGCAAATCATAAGTATTTGAAGTTCTGTCATTTTGGGTGAGCATGACAGAAACTCAATATAAATCACGGACACCAGTAATTCATCTTTAGGTTATGAAAATATTGACAACTACAATTACTTATGCTATTATTTAATTTCTGTTATTTTCCAAATTTACGATGATGAATGTATGGGTAATTGCGTATACAATGGCGAACAAACTCGAACAAAGAAAGTAGTTTCATTGACCTATAATTATCAAAATTATAGGTCAATCAAAGAAATATTTTTTGCTCAAATTTCTTCGCCATTTTTTTATCCAATTATCTACGAGCATCATACACCTGTATGAGTAATATTTACAATGAGGCGAATATGTTTGCACAAAAGCGGTCCACACTGGGGATGTTTGGATTCTTTATCGCTTCAAATTGAGGGCCGTGAGGAAGGAGGGTGGTTTCTTTTAAATGATTATATATTAATAAATATCATCTAATTTGTAATTTATTTGCCTCTTTATAGACAAAAAATCATATACGCATTTAAACCAGATCATCACATAACAATATACATTTCGACCCTCTTTAGTAAAATTCAAGAAATTTGATGAATTATGAAAAGAGTGGCAAGCTTTTTCATATTTGGGATAACATTGCAATTATTTAATTACTTTATCTCAACATTAGTTTTAAAGATGAATTTTTATAAAACTTAAGATCTTTAATTTACTTGAATCGCACCATTTTAATGTAAAAATAAATACTAAAATTACACTCATATCAATGTCAAAAAAAAACACGTTGATTTATTTATTATCTTTGGCAAAGCTGTCATTTTCAGCATACGACATAAGTAGTTTCAGTAAATAAATTTGTATCTGTTACCCGCTGTCATATGTAACAGTTATTAAAAACTGTAGGTATAATGTATAATAGTATGACTAGTAAGAGACGAGCTCACTAGACAGCTGTCAACAGCTTTCCCTCTCACTCTAAATACCTTCCCGAATGTGTGGACGGGTGCACGAACTTCGTCTAGCCGAACATTCGTACGCATTGACGTGCGCCATTTTCCAATGCAGATCGGGAATAGGCAAACAGTTTGCCGACTAGTTCGCCGAACTCCGAACTGCCCGTCCACACGACTAGAAGTTTGCCAAACTAGTGCTCGGAGTTCGGCGAACTCCGAGCGTGTGGATGCACCTTTATACAAAAACGTTTCGGTGCTTTTACCACATCTTTTTCAATTTGTCTCCGTGTTAGTAAATTCCAATTGTATGTTCAGAATTTCAGAATAGTAACATAAATTCAATATTTTTAAAATTTACATCTTTTTTTATTATATTTTTACTTTAAGTTTTGAGATTTTCAAATTTTATCGTCTATGTGTTATGTGTTGCGTATATGGTTTAAAGTGTTGTTTTAGTGATATGTAGAGTTGCCACGGGCCTCAAATAATGTAATGTAAATAAAGCAGATCAATGGTATTATTGTAATTTAGGGTGTATTTATAGAGTTGTGCACATTTTCCTTGGGGACAAAATCGGACAAAACGGGCGAACAAACGGGCCACCTTGCGATGCATTCGCATTTTATATCACTACGTATTTATATAAAATAAAAATTTTAACATTTTATAAGAAAAACAGGCAGTGTTGTTACTCTCTTGAAATTCTACGGTTCATCTGCTTTATTGAAGTACATGAGTTGGAGCGCACGTTCTGAATATGTACCTACCGCGCCGGAAAATTTGCCCAACTCTAGTGATATGTTTATGTTACTATTATGAACATACAATTGGAATTTACCAACACGAAGACAAAGTAAAAAGGTGTGGTAAAAGCATCGAAACGTTTTTGTATAAGTAATATAAAATAATAAATAAATGCCGCATCCCAAGAAGTTTTTTTAAAAATTATATATAAACCAAATACGGCAAAGAAAACAAACCATTATCTCATATCTTTAACGTATTTATTATCTATGATCTATACCTTGCCTCAAAATTAGGCGGAATGATTTAAATCAGTCGCGCGGAAATGAAAGATTGACTGTGAAATGTAGAGAGTGTAGGAATAATGGACGATTTGATAGAACCATTCACCAAGGCAAGTGACTATTGTCCAATAGTGACCAGGCTTATTAATGTTATATAGCAAAACCGTAGACACGTCGCCTACAAAAAACTGACGATTGAACTACGATTACTAAGGTAACCGTGTGAGGTAACTAACCACAGTCAAGGAACATCTCAACAAGAACGGACACTCATAGTCGGCACCTTTGATCTCTCAGGGAAGAAATTCGTGATTTTCAGTACGCTAATTTACTTGTATTGGCCAACGAACTATATAAAACACTATAACGCGCTTTCCGGTGCACGCAATAACTAAAAAATGGCCTGGTTTCCACCATCTTTGAATGTGGTTGAATGACATGTAGACTGTCAAAAAGAGTAAATGTCATCTTTTTACATATTAAGGGCGCGTACCGTAAATATAAAATTGTAACAAAATGATTAGTTGCGGTTTATTTGCGGTTATTAACGATTGCCGAGTATTTCAGAAAATTTACGGGACACTTTGGTTGATGTCAAGTATGTTAATTTTTTTTGTTTAGTACCACTTTTAAGGTGCATCCACACGCTCGGAGTTCGCCGAACTCCGAATGTTCGGCAACTACCGAATCGTGTGGACGCGACCGTCCACACGCTCGGAGTTCGCCGAACTCCGAGCAGATACGGGAAAACGCCGAACGTTCGGTATGAGAGTTCAGTGTGGTAGCATTGAGTGATTGCATGAATTAGGTTGGTGTTGGTACAGAAATTATGACTGGTTATGAACCATTGCTGTCACTGCATAATTGAAACTCTTTTTTGGTTTCGCGAGAAACCCGGCAAATCATAAATATTTGAAGTTCTGTCATTTTTGTTGAGCGTGACAGAAACTAAATATGAATCACGCATACCAGTAATTCATCTTTAGGTTATAAATATTGACAACTTACGCTATTATTTAATTCTGTTATTTTCCAAGTTTACCGATGATGATACCCATACATTCATTTTGCGTATACAATGGCGAACAAACTCGAACAAAGAAAGTAGTTTTATTGACCTTCTATAATTGTTATGACCAACGTGATTGCTATCATTGAAACATTCATCGTAAAAATTATAGGTCAATCAAAGAAATATTTTTTGCTCAAATTTCTTCGCCATTTTTTATCCAATTATCTACGAGCATCATACACCTGTATGAGTAATATTTACAATGAGGCGAATATGTTTGCACTGTGGATGTATGGATTCTTTATCGTTTCAAATTGAGAGCCGTGAGGAATGAGGGTGGTTTCTTTTAAATGATTATATATTAATAAATATCATCTAATTTTTTAATTTGTTTGCCAATTTATAGACAAAAAATCATATACGCATTTAAACCAGATCGTCACATAACAATATACTTTTCGACCCTCTTTAATAAAATTCAAGAAATTTGATGAATTATGAAAAGAGTGGTAAGCTTTTTAATATTTAGGCTAACATTGCAATTATTTAATTACTTTATCTACACATTAGTTTTAAAGATTAATTTTTATAAAATTGAAGATCTTTAATTTACTTAAAATGCATCAATTTAATGTAATAATGAATACTAAAATTGCACTCCTATCAATGTCAAAAAAAAACACTTTGAATTGTTTATTATCTTTGGCAAATCTGTCATTTTCAGCATACGACATAGTAGTTTCAGTAAATAAATTTGTATCTGTTACCCGCTGTCATATGTAACAGTTATAAAAAACTGTAGGTATAATAGTATGACTAGTAAGAGACGAGCTCACTAGACAGCTGTCAACAGCTTTCCCTCTCACTCTAAATACCTTCCCGAATGTGTGGACGGGTGCACGAACTCCGTCTAGCCGAACATTCGTGCGCCATTTTCCAATGCAGATCGGGAATAGGCAAACAGTTTGCCGACTAGTTCGCCGAACCCCGAACTGCCCGTCCACACGACTAGGAGATCGCCAAACTAGTGCTCGGAGTTCGGCGAACTCCGAGCGTGTGGATGCACCTTTAAAGATAACCTACATGTGGTTTCCATGTGGATTTGTATGATTAATGATTATAAAACAATGTAAATATTCCAGAAGTTGCTGGTTTGTAACGTAGAATACAAATCATAGATACAGGTGCGGTATGGTGTGCGTTTATGTTTTCGCAGTGGAGGGGATAGAAAAATCAGAAAATCCTAAAATGAGCGAGGTTGTTTTGGTGACAACTAAAATAACCAAACTTCAGCAACCGCGTTCCGTAAATATCATAATTTTCAGGAATCCGTTATATTCGGGACACAAAACCGAGAATTTGGTTGCTATTTGTGAATTACGGTACGCGCCCTAAGGTTTTGAATGAGCATCATCGTATACATGCCTTATTGGATATCTTGAGGAAGGAAACATGCATCAATTCAAATTGCAAGCTGTGCGCTAGAAGATAGCAATTCTGGTATGTTCATATATCCCGTTTCACACTTTCCTTTTTCACATTATTCTGTAATACTACTTAATGAAAAATGAACCATTTCAAAAAACATTTACATAAAATCAATGCATTTAAAATAATTAAGCTTAAATCCAATTCTTTTTGCAGATATAAGATTGAAAATTATGCAAATCTTGATAATTTTATCAGACTTTATCTTCCTATTGTCGTCTTACTAGCAATAGAAAAATGATGTTCCAGTATTTTATATAGTTCGTTGGTACTGGTTAAATGCTAAAAAGTACTCAAAAAAGATGGCGATTCCGCGCGCACATTCAAAATTTGCTACTGTCAGGTTGACATGTTCCTCATCAGCTGTTAATTCGTTTGTATGTGCGTGATAACCTCAAATAAATCCGTCAAATGACTGTCCTGTCAAGAACTGTTTATGGCAAGAGCCGAGCTTGAGAGAGCTTGACTTCCTATTGGCTAAGCAAGTACTCAAAGAAGATGGCGATTCCGCGCTAACAAAATTTGCTAAGTGTCCGTTCTTAATTACATGTTCCTTGCCACAGTTGTTGACAATTTATAAATACTGAAAATTGACAATTATTACTGTGAATGTAGCATAGTTGAGTAATTTGGTTTAAAGACTTATTTGCTTCGGTTATAAAAACTAAAACCTCTTTACATTTGTTTAATTGTCCCCTGCTATCTAGTGCTTTAGGTAGGCATTCTCATAAAGAAGTAAAAACAGGAAAAAAAGCTTAAAAAAAATAGTTCACAGAAAAACAGAAGTCTGAATATGTTCAGAGGACATCCGCTCTTGATATATCTAATATCTACTCCAAACATGCTTCAAATATGTTCAAGCTTTTTACCGCGGGTAAAGCGAGTTACTAACATGTCCTGATTCCGTGTGTATTATATATAGTATCACTCGTCGTCCGTACTTACTCTCCGAAGTTATTTGCATGGTCTAATTTTTTTCTATATTATTTACTGCTCTCCCTCTAAAACTTTTAAATAATGGGTTAATATTTCCATAAATTATATATTTTTTACAAGTAACTTGGTAATTTACCTGCTTATGTAGCCGAATATTATGGGTAATGTAACTTATTTAGACCCCGACATATTTTCTGTACAAAATAAAAGTCATATTCATCATTCATTATTTATATTTACAAAGTTACAATTTAGTTCTACTATTTATGCACTATTACAAGTACAAAGTAGTGTGAATTGAGAGAAAATTAATTTTACTACAATATTTTTTATCTTATTGTCTGCAATTTATTGCGTAACTTTTGTAACCAACAGTTCCTCTTTGCTAGCATTCCTATAGCAAGATATTTCTAAAATTTTATCACGATTGTAAATTAACTATTCACCATCTACCACGCAAAATGTAATACAAAGTTCACCAAATAACGTTACATTTTTATGTCAATATGCTCCATAGTGTTTTCTTGTAGAGATTAGCAAGCATAAACAACTAATTTATAAAAATGCCCCCACTACTTCTCACTAAACAAAATTAGAATTCGCCGCAATAATTTTTAACTTTAAGATGTAACAAAAATACTCAAAACTGATAACCACACACTTTCAAACGCCATACCGCCAACTTATATACTAGACGCACGTTATAACAACAAATCTATCATCAGCTGTAACATTAAACTAAAAAGTTTAGCCCACTTACTCCACTTGGTATGGAGTTCTCAAGTTTGTAGTTCAAGGTATATGCCTTAAGATATTGCTTGATATATACCGTAGTCGACAAAATTTAATTTTAGTATAGGGATCTTATACTATGCATAAATGCCCTTGCAATACGCACCGATGCCAATGTTGAAACGATATTGGGCGTTAGGCATGTGGTGGGAAACACAGTTATATGTCTGTTTCTATGCTCTAGTAAACTTTTGACGATTACAGTATAAGTAGTGTATACGATAGAGCATATTTCGTGCTTAATGTTTAAGTAAAAATGATTACACAAAATTCAAATTTTGTCTGGTGGACTAGTTACAACTCTTCATTACACATCGTTTTCGTATTTCTGTTGATATGTAATATAAATAACAAATCATACCCAGGATTAAACCAACACATTTAAGTTCACACCAACTTAATTTACAAATCAATATAATGTGTTTAATTAAGTACAGTAACACTAAGTTCTTACTAGATACTGCAAAACAATAATTTGAACGAATTCTAAGTTAATATAATAATAACTTATTATCAAACACCAACTTAACTGCTAATTGTAGGGTAAAGTAAAATAAATAATACACCAGAAACAGTAATAATATAAAATTTAGGAAAAATTGACGAAACTAACACCATTGCATGAAAAAAGTAATTGATATTGGATTGTTCAGACAATCGTAACACTACGAATAATTTATTCGTATATACGTCTCTCATAAGCTATATACTGTCAGACCGACTGGAACCCAGTATAGCAGTAATTTATCACATAAATAAGAAATTGTTATATAATGTAAAAAACAACTAATTATAAGATGAAAAATTAGAACTGTTTAAGAAGTCATTAAACAACTAAACAGAATATAAAAGTGAGGTTTTAAAAAAATTGGAAAATCTTAAGAGCGCCAATTAACTTGTTGATCAATTAATATCACCGTTTTCATTTGAATGCAAAACATCTCTTACTGGTACGATCAATTTATAATACAGCTATAAACATAATTTTCGAATCTAATAAGTGCTTTTCGATAGTGGTACATAAGAGAATTAAATTAAATTTAAATACTGACAATACATGTCATTTAACCAGTTGCCCAGTTGTTAATTAGATATGCTGTAAACAAGGAGAATAAGATATTTCTGAATTATATTTCAAAAGTTGTAACAATCGACTTTCCAAACAAACTATATTTATGCTTGATTTTATCACAACAATTCAGAAGTATTATGGGAACCAACACATTATATGGATATTTGATGTAAACATACAATTCGACACACATGTATTAGATAATGTAGATGAATACTTTCCATAATTACAATAAAATAATATTTATATATTTTTTGAATACATCAGTCTCGAGAAATATTATGAAAACTGTCAGTTACTTTTAATTGTATTATCATATTACACTTTTCCATCAGTATGTACTTGTATCATTAAATAACATGCTGTGTTACACATGTAATATAATCATGCTACATATCCTATGAATAGAATATATTTATAAACATTTGCATGCCATAGCACTCGACCAAGATTTTTTCAAATGCGTACTTACTTTCAGATTTTCTAAAAAAGCCTTCCTGTCGTTCACGAATAAAGAGAACCCCTTCCTTTTCAAACTTACTAGATGGTTGAGTGGCAAGGGTTTCAAGTTCTAACTTATTGAACCGCATATTGTTGTATATTCACATTTAACTACCTCTAAAAACAAAATACAAGCGTACATAAATTTCCCTAAAAAAACTCGATTTACTTATCTACCGCTAATCTTGATTTTCCAACATCAACTATATATTGCTAATTTAACTACTTAAAATTTGACAAAATTTACTTTAATTATTTAATAGAATTTAGGGCAATATTACAATAGGTTTAAAAAATATGCATTACTTACACGTAGTCAACAATTCATTATAACTATACCATTGTGATAATTGTTTATTTATTTAGAATCACTTAAGCAATCTACCGAAACGAAAATATTTATAATATTTTTGAAGGACGACCAGCAAACGTCAACAAAGTAGACATGTCTACATATCTACTACCACAAATGTCAAAACATTAAGTAATAGAGCCATCTATCCGTTAATGGAAAAGTGATATATTTCATTAATTTTATTATATTCATTGGATTTGTTCTTTTTGACCCTTTGCACGAGAAGAAGCACGGATAGATTTATGTGTGTAATATGCAAGTTGTTTGCAAGTTTAATTCGAGTAATATTGCTTTGTGACATAAGTGACTGTTTGCATTCACAATCTTAAATTATCTGTGAAGATGACTTTTTACTCAAAACAAAGATAAGTTAGTTACGAATACAGCAGCGGTCATGGGATCTAATTTATGTGCTTTTAACATTATTGTTTTTGTGTCACGATCATGTAAGAATAACCTGTTCACGACCACATACTTAAAATATATATACCGATGCCGCGCAAGGGAGGCATCCGACCGTCACAAACATGGACACTGCCAGTTTGATGAGCATCCTGCGAACCAGATGACCCAACATACATTACAGAAATATCAATTGTCTACATTCATGTAAAGATGTATATTAACTCATACAAAATAGTCATAATAGAACTACACTGTATTTTGCATAAGTATAACAATATTAATAACACAAAACAATGAAACGCCTATCATCCTCTAATACACATAATTTTAGAAATATATTTAATAAATTTGTTTTATGATTGAAACAATTATTACATTTTCATTTTTATTTACCTCCGGATTTAATGTGAATAATATTATGTGAACTTTAATTCTATCGAGTCAAATTAACTCTAATAATAGTCTTCTCAATCAAAGATAATAAAATCTTAAATCATGGTAGTAATACATTTTTTTAACACCTATTCAAATAAAATAAAATAACATTTAAAACACCTTATACACCTAAAACAAAACAGTTATATCACGGTAGTAATACAATATTTT
>RXPK01004775.1:0-60170 GCA_004143645.1 Protaetia brevitarsis
TTGCAGTTACATTAGAATAACCATCAATAACCTCAAAACTGAACCTTGACATTGACAAGAAATCTAGAACGTAAATAGTACGAAACGAGTACTTGCTTAGTTTCGCTGCTGTTGAAGAAAATAATTCTCTGCGTTGATGCCTAATGCAAGTGTTCGTCATGTAGTTGAAACTGAAAACTAATAGATGACGCTAATAGAGTTAAAAAGTTAATACCTCAGAGGAGCTACAACCAAATTGGTTGGTGATGTGTTTGCCTTAAAAGTAAAAACCACAACCAAATTTACGAACTGGTTTAAAACGAGTTTTGATTAACAATCGATTAACTGAATTTAATGAAAGCAATTAAACGGTTTGGTGATTTGTGCAGCACTAATTTCCAGTCCGTATAATATTATAATGCTAATGGAAATTAAGATTTCGGAATTGTATTGGTATAGGGATTCGCACATATAAATGAATTCTACTACCAAAAAATGCGACATAAGTTTAATTACATCACAAAGATAATAATGTCAGAGATACTCAATTCGGTATTAAAGTATATTTCGTGAGGTGTATGTTAATTTTTTGGTTTTATTTATTGGGTTGATGAAAATAAAAATATATACAAATGATTTTTCAGATAGGACTTTTCCCTAAGCTTTTTTACTTCTACTTTAATTTTAATAGACCATGAAACAGAATGTTCTGCTACGTTTGCTAAGTCTACTTTGCGTCCACAAAGTTTGAATAAAGCGATTCGGATCATCTTGTTTAAAAAATTTCAACTAAATTACATATTATAACATTTCACCTTACTGGGGTTAGGTAAACAAACAAAGGGGCAGTTTTTAACCCATTTTAAGAATAAATTCCACACTTTTTAACATTGTCTAATTTCGTCAGTCGTGTTCCAAACTTTTTTTTTTAATTTTCTAATACCTTAAGCGGCTGATTTACACTGTTGAAATATTACGTGTTTGACGTTAATTTTGCCGGCGCTAGGTCAATATATTTTAGTGTGATCTTTCCCAACTTTGCCAGACGAGTGACTACCGCGTATTAATAGAACAAACATGACCTTAGAATTTCGCGGTGATCGTTTTTCAGATATGAGATCTGACCTATTTTTCGAGAATGCAGATAGCGTCAACCAATCAGGAATTCCCTCGGAAGAAATATAAAACCCCACCTATTCTAAACAGTATTGCGCATTATACGCAGCCACCTGCATGCACGTGTATCTTCTTTCGTGTTGGATTTCCTATACATATCCAAAAAACGCACCAAAATGTGATCTGACTTGCAAAGGTCTTAACCTCTTGTTATAAACGTAATTCAGTGGCATAAAAATTTTCAACATCATTAAAATGTATGGAACATCTATTACGCATTAGTTTAGACTGAATTCAAATAGCATAAAACATTCACTTAATTTTATTAATGTTCTCAAAAAATCATTTAAAATTAGTATGTTTAGTTGAAACCAAAATTCGGTGAATTGATTGGTTTTTCAATTATAATTGAGAAAACGTGTGCTTTAGAAAATGTTTAAAACACCCAATAGATTCCATATCATTTAGTTAAACAGCTAGTAAATTTGTCTAGATTCAGATCAAATAAAAATGACTAGAAGTATTTATAATTCCACGTGCAGTGGACAAAAATACCCCTTAGCAATAGACAATACTTGACTATCGTTGCTCGTCAAATTTAAACTTCTTAGTTTCACAATAATAACACGAAAAGAGTGTGACTATCTTCCATTGGATATTTAAATTACGTCAAAAAAGTCGTTAAAATTCTTCAACATGTGTACAATGATGTAATTTCTAGCGCCAAAGGGTTAATGAAATGATAACACGTTCATATAATTCAAAATAGCGCTTGAAAATTTTAAAACTTTACAGTGAAAAATCGTGTCTTGTACGTTGAATCTACAGTTCTGGGAAATTCCCTCGGCCTAAATTGAACGAATGGGTTATCTAATGATTTATTGCAGTAAGTTAGCCATAACAAAAAGTGTATTCGCAACGTATTTGTAAGTATTCAAATAATATTTTTCATGTGAAAATAAAGATACCAAATGGGTAGACATTAAATAAGCAATAGTGTCACAGTTGAGCTGATTGTTCAGTTGGTAGTTATATATTTAAGTTACTGATCGAAAACTTAACAGATTAGAAGCTATTGGGTGAAGTATTTTATCTTTCTCAGCGCAAGCGAAAAAATCAAAAAAAATGTCTGTGCTAAGAAATATTCTTATATTTGTAATGCTGTGTATACTCCTTTTTTATCGATAATAAAGCCTTAAGTATATTGAATCTCTAAAATTGAAACAAAAAGATAGTGAAAGAATGTTTTGAAACACCGTATATTGTCATAAGGAAACAGAATTGTTAATGTTATCTACGTTCATTGTAAATTTTAATGCAAAAATATTAGAAGATAAGATTAGTATATGAAACAATATGAATGTTTTTAAACCTATTTTTAACTGATCATCAACCACCTAGGGGTTCTGCACAATTAACACAAGACCTGTTACTGTTGCTTTTAGGAAAAAAAAACACACCAAGAATAAACTTAATAGATATGTGAATAATAATTCTAAATAAAATGAAATAATCTTAAGTATTATCGGCAGTATTCGAAAGATTTGAAGGTTATATTTTCGCGTTAATTTCAAATTTTATTAGCTGCCCTCTGCCGGATAATGCGAATATGCGTAATTTGTAAATTGATTGGTGGACGTTAACTAATATATTAAGATTTTAAGGTTAATTACCTTTACATTACGTTGATACCACGTTAACATTAACATCATTCCGAACACAGTTGTATTACAGTACACATTTCAAACTTAGCACTACCATTATGTTAACATTACCACGCCAACATTAACATCGCTGTGAATCAGGCATAAGCCACCATTTCTGAATTTAACGAACGTACTAACCCAATGAGGGCTTTTACTATATTCGCACAGGACGAGGAGATATCGAAAAAAGCCCAAATATTGTTTACTTTTAACCTCAAAAATGATTGCATTAACATTCGAAGCATTACCTGAAAACCAAAAATAAATTGATGAATAATTAAACGGTACGTTCCGTTCAATTTTATTATGATCTTCTTTAGATTTAGCTACATGTTTCGGCTTATGATGACCATCACCAAGCTAACTGCAAATTAAATATAGATGTATTATTTTAATATATGTGGAAACTTAAAGACTGAACATTAGGGAGTAAAGTTCAAATTTGGAAGTATTAAGATTACTGAACTAATTATGTTCATAAGCAAGGTTATATTGAATAGAAAAGTATTAATTATTACCTTACTAAAACGTCTTAGTTGATGCAAATTTAAAGAGCGTTCGGAATCTATAAATATTTTTTGAGAGCCACATACATGGCAAATATAACAGTTTAGAGTATTGGAAAATGAAATTTATACATAATTATGAATAAAGATACTATTTATTTTAAAATATGTAGAAAAGTATAAAAAGAAGGAAGACAAAGTACAGTAATAATCAATTAATAAGGTATATTTTGTTGTGTATTTTGTTTGCTCATTAAGTAGATTTATATTTTCCCTATTCTTATGTTTCTCTATTTCGTATGCTTCCAGTAACTTGAGTTTAAAGCCTTTATTGCAGTTATGTAGTAATTTGATATTATTTGATAGTTATTTATTTTTCTACCTGACTCACCATTATAAGTGGCGTTACAATTAGATATCGGCAGTTATTTTATAAACACCGTTTTTATCTAAAATTTCATCATGGTTGATGTTATTGTATATTATGTTCTGCATAATATGTTTGGATCTAAAAGTTGGTTTCATATTATATTGTTTGAAGAAATTAGTGAGTTTGTTTGAAGGTGCGTGTATGTAAAAGATTTATATATAATTTTAGTATCCAGATTATATTTATTATTTGTTGAAAGGTCTTCTTTGATTTTATATTGTCTCAATAATTTATTTATGGTATTATGTGGAAATCCTTTTTCTGTAGAAATTTGTTTGATGATATTAAGTTCATTTGTATAATCCAAAGTTTGTAAAGGTATATTGTGCAAACGGGGTATGAAATAATGTAAATTATATATTTTAATTATGTAGTATCCGATCAACGATGAATATTGTAAGGGAGAAAACAGAATAAAAAACTCGTACTTTCGTTTACAAAGTGTATTAATTAATTACAAGTACAAGCTTCGGCTTGTACTAGTAATCATATATTAATACATATTGTGAACGAAAGTACGAGTTTTTTTTACTCTTTTCTCCCTTAATATATTATTTTATTAACTGATATTTTATTTTTCTCAGTGCAGTAAAAAAAAAATGTGACTGCGTTATGAAATTCATGATTTGCTAACATTTTTGCCGATATCTACAAAGTAATCCACCCTTGTTTTATTTTATGGCACGTAGCCCAGCGGTAGCCGTTCACCAAAGAAAAAAAAAAACTACAAAATTCAATTCAATTCAAGTAAAGTACAAACGAAACTAAAACTAGCCTAAAGTAACGATTTGATGCCTGGCATACTAAATCAACACAAAAAAAATTCAAAATATCAAGTGCTTCTAAAACTAGGCAACAAATCGCAATTAATTAATAGATGTTACAAATACATGCGTCTCCACAATATTAGGCCACTAAGCAGCGCTTGTATTGGAGTCCAGCGCTGAGTCTCCTGCTAAAAAAAAACAATTATATCAAAGTAAGCTACCACGTAATTAACCCCATTTATGGCAGATCAATTTTTAACAAAATAACAATACAAAAAGTGAAAACGTGAAAAAGAAATAGTCAACAGATGTGCTCAGACTATAAAAACCTAAGCTTAAATAATAAATGAAACTAAATCAGTAACAAGCGTGATCACACTCTAGAAACCTAAGTTTAAATAAAAAAGATGAAAAAAAAAAATATGAATTAATCCTCCATTTCCATTAGCCACGCCGTCATATACTTGCTTAAGCTTATTCAAGGAACTAATTCTTCTATACTTTTCTGGTAGTAAGTTCATAAATCTTTAATATATACAATAACAGTGCCTCTATGTCGATCGCCGCATTTATTATACGATCTTTCAACTTTGAGGTCCCGATTAACATTGGATCTAGTCTCGTGTGTATGTTCCAATTGATTAAATTTATGCCACTCTAACTGCGTATAAGTACTTTAAAGATAAACAACTTCCTTACTGTCAAAAAAAACCACTGGACCTGTAAAGATCTTGCCTTGATACATGATCTACCGTTAAAAATTTAACGATACGGTCCTGAACACTTTGCAATTTCAAAATGTGGCTGCGAGAGACATGTCACCACACGGTTATACCTTAGTGTAAGTAGACTGTACCAAACCTTGATAAATAATCTTCAATTTTTCTTTTAGAATTATGCCATGGATTGAATAAATTGACCCAGCAAAACACCTGAATCTTCTAAATATGCGCTTCCTATAAAAATGCCCAGTCAATTCTAATCCCCAAATATTTTCGATGTCAATTATCATTTACAATTTCATTGTATATGATACAATTACAATCAACCATTTCGCTAGATCTCTGGCGTATTAACAATATTCAAACAAATACCTGGACTACCTGAAAAATTATAAACAAAAGCATATCATCCAAATCTGCATGTGCTATTTCACCATTATATTCTACTATTGTATTGATATTTGTAATAATTTTAATAAATATTTCACTAAAAGTGCTAAATTCTGCTAGTTTGTCCTCCAGATCCGTCTTTCGCTTTACTTAGAACCAGTCGTCGAAAATGAAATATGAAATACTTAAAATATTACTAATACATGTATATGCTGAAATTATTAAGCATGGAATTTATTTGTATTAATTAAACTTTTATAACTGGCATCTTTCTAACAAAACTCGACGTAATAGCATTATTTTATGTAATTTTCAGAACACCTGGTATTCTAGTATAAACTACAACGTGAAACAAACCCAGGTATTAGCTAACTTGCTTTTGGTTATTGAAACTGTATATATGCGACTCTAATATCTAGAGTTTGTTCTTGCCTTTTAGTTAAAGGAACGTAGAAACAGACGTACTCTATTTCGCAACTGCGTAACTATCCTGGAACTATAAAATCTAATTAAGCAGGTATTCGTCAGCATCTGTTCAGCAAAGAGCAGTAGCTTGCGCTTCTGTTTCAGACGCATTCCCCGCAACTCTCTTGAACTTACCTATATACGTAAACTGAAACGTTCTATCCGTCTAGTATTTATTAAATTACGTCCTACAATTTAACAATACCAAAGTTCGGTTAAACTTGCAGACGTGCATCTTTCATCCACTTGTCTGTGTTACGAATTCGTCTTCCACCCACTTATTTCTGTCTGTTCTACCTCCGTCGGCGGAACCGTCTCATTATTCATATTCACCGCTCCTCCTTTGAAACTCCTTCTGTATATATGTAAGTTACATGTATATACATTGTCATGCATACGGACGATCATCTTTACCGCACTTCCCGTATTCAGGATTACCCCATCCTTCTCTAGGATCAGTAAGATCGGCATGATACAGAGGCGACTTAAGGAGTTATGTACGCTTGTAGGTTTTTGTTTGATGGCCAAATTTTGTTGGCTAGTACCATACAAATTAAAAAAAAATGCAAAGCAAAGATTATGTTAATATTTTAGAAACTGCGAAAAATGTCCGTTACTAGGCTATATTATGTGCTAGCTACAAGGTTAAAGGCACCACCGCCAGGGAACTTCTCTGTAGGACTATCCAAGAATATAAAATATTCTTACAAATTTTACACTAATTCTAACGCAGGGTATTCATGAATATTTAAATACTTATTCATTTCTAATGCATGGCATATATGAATAAACTAGCAAATACCTTGTAATGTTACATATTTTGCTTACTTGTCCCATATTTTTCATCTAAATTTAGGCTGTAACTAAAATTTATTTTTTGTTTAATTGATCAGTCATAGAGGGTCCCACAAGGTTCACAGTTATGGTCTCACTCAAACGATCTGTCATTGGTGGACAGAAAATTTGCAGTTTATACTGACGATTTAGAGATTTATTATAGAATATCTGCCGTACAATATACCACAAAACGTTTTTTTTTTTTATTAAATTAATAGTGATTTTATTTCTACATATCAGATTCCGTGACCTTGGTATCGCACTGACAGATCGTTTAGGTGCTGAGCATATTACTCATGGCGTTATCTCTGGCCACCTAAAGTCTGGTGTTCCTAAAACAATCTTCCAAACACTTTACTGATGTTAATATCATTAAGACCCTCTTTTCCTATTCTTACCAATACTCAAGTGCAATATGCCTCAATTGTTTGGTGTGCCTATTACCTTTAGCAGCAATTCATCTTGGAAAGAAACGGTTTCTAAAATATTTATCATTTATATTAGACCACTTTTATCCACGCCGACAAACAAATTATGATGATTTGCTTGATAGGTATAATTTGACCTCCCTCACACGTCAAAGCATTAATGTCAGCTATTGTTTTCTCAATAAACTTATTGACAATAGGGTTAATTCTAATTTATAACATTAGATCACATGGTAGCATTCATATTTCTAAATGTGAATCTAATTTACTTAAACGTGCTGCCCAGATAGGAATGACATGCATATCCTTTCATTTCTTGAATTTTATTGATGTTTTTTTTTCTAGTCTAATCTTATTTATTAATTGTAATTTTAGATATTAGCTTTTAACATCAAAGAAAAACACCAAAATACAACGAACCGATAGAATATGCCACCACGCGGAGCTCACGGTCTTTTGTAGGAATCACCATACTAGCAAGAGCAATGAAAGAGGAATAACACTAGGAACGGACTCAAGTTTTTGCCTACCAAGCGTCACCAGCGCTCCTCCTAGTATATAACACTACTTTTAACTCAAGCTTTACTTACAATCATCCACTAGGTGAAAACAGTTTAGCTTGGGCACCCCTAAGAGCCACACGTAAAACTATCACCCGCCAGCGACCGTAACATAAAGCTGGCAATGTAGTCATTGATCCAGCTTGGATAGTGCGGGACCGATAATCTATCGGTCCCGCTAGATGGCTCGTATAAACGTTAACCAGACTGTGTGTGATCGTAACTCCAAGAACAGCTTACCATGACGTAATCAAAGAAAACTGCCTAAATACAATAAACCAATAGAATATGCCACCAGGCTGGGTTCTTTGTAGGCCATGGTAGAGCACTTCCTACTTGCGATGGGTAAGATAAGAGAATCGAGAACTTTTCTACAGCAATTATACTTAACCTTGTTTTGTCAGTTATATTGCCCAAGCTTACTTTCTGCAAACACTTGAAGTAATTAAAAAGAAATTGTAGTATAATTAAAAAGAAATTAAATGGTGGAGATGTATTTCAACGGCTACGATATTATAGTTATTAAACTTGATCTTTTCCTTTCTAGTTCACTGGATCTCCGCAACACTTTATATCGTTTATTATATTGATTGAAAATATTGTATTAATAACAAATTAAGTACCTAGTTTAATTCTAGAAACTTTTATTGCTACAACACATTGATTTTCAGCTAAGATATACTTCTACATTTAAAATGTATTGTAATTTTGATTGTTTGTAATTGTAAATTATCTGTCTATAAACAAAATGTGAACGGAATAAATAAAGAAAATGACATCCAATTGTACAACTGTTCGACTCTTTTTTGCACAATTTGGGAAGTGTTGTAGTTTAAACCAGTCAGACCAACATTATATCAAATCCACAAACGTTTTCTGGAAAATGTGTATTCGATACCAGGCTGTTTTGTTTGTGAATCATAAACTTAATAGACCAAAAGCTGTGTTTCTTTAAATTCTAATTTGAAATCAGTTATGTTATTATAAAATATCTTTTATCTTTTCACCGGTTTGCCGGTTTCGGCATATAATTTACCTTCATGAAGTGAAAACAGAAATAATTAAATGTAATAGTGAATTAAAAGAGCAACTTACTAATAACACATCTTGTTGTACACCGTTTTCTCCTTTTTCACATTATAAATATATAAGGCCTTTACTTGTTTTGTCTACGTTTAAATTAATTTAGGTTGTTTTAAATTTTGAGACCACGTAGATTTTTTGTGAAATAGGATTTTCTTCTAGAACAAATTTACCTCTTTGCTTTGTTAAAGGGATTTGAATTGTCCTTTAGTAAATTAGATTCAAGCAGGTTTTGATTTTGGCCAGGACTCTCAGTCCAAGGTTTGATTTTTCCTGCGTAGTTGTAATTAAATGTTTTTTTTTCTTTTTTTTTTATTACAATAAAATTAATGATTGTTAACGTCATTCAAAATTTCTGTTCTTTTATTTTTGAAGTATTTTATGAAAGTCAATTTTTCAAACGCCCACATTTTACTTTTCATGATTAGGTTTTATTGTGAGGGTAACCCTGTAGTTAAGTCCTCTTTTGCGCCCTTTAATATTTTTATCCGCTGAGCTAGTTAATTTAATTTTTTCATTTTTATTTTCACTTTGCATTTATGCTGGTACCATCAGTACACAGCAATATCTTGTTGTACACTCGTTTTTGTCCTTTCTTCAATTTAGAAAACCTTTTTCGCTTTATAAATATATAATGTCTTATTTCCCAGCCAATTCTTTATCACCAGTGACAAGTTATACTAGGTGGTAAACGAGTGTTGAAAGCAAGATTATTTCCCTACTCTATTGGACCATATCTGATTGCCCTTAAGCCGATCCATACCACTCAGAACCAACCTACATCTCTGCGTCAGTCTAAATCAGTTTTTCTCTCACCTTCGATCCCTAACATTAATAATATGAGTTGTTACTTTTTTTGTAAATTCAATTAACCCTAAGCATTATCATAATTACTATTTATTATTTCAAAATCTGTCTTGCTGCCTTTTCCTTTGTCTTTTTGTGTTTCAGCCGCCGTTGTTTCGCCTTAATATCGCCTGAATTGTATCCGCAGAGCCTACTAGAGAGAGGAGGGAGAGAGCATCATTGTTCTCTGCCGGGATGGAATTAAATTATTCATTAACCCACATCAAAGTGATGTTTACAATTATAACGCGGGTGAATATCGGACGATATCTAGAATATGCCACGATAATTATCGGGTGTAGGATCTTGACAAGTTGTGTTTATAAAGGCCGCGGCTTCTTTCTCTCTCGCCCTTCTCTTAAGCTGCGGTCGTCCCGCTTTCTGTCTGCAAAGAGAAGATGTATGATTTAAAAAAGGCGTAAATCCGGCTTGGACATAAATCAGGGATTAATTTAATGTTTACTCTGCCTGGGTTGACGTCTCGGCGCGCGCATATCTGATGAGCTTCGTCCGTAAAATATTTCCGTGCAAGGAAGTTAATTCTATGTTCGGTTTTGTTTATCCTTTTACAACGTTCGAGACTGTTTAAATGAAATTCGGAAAGGTACTTTGATAAAGAGCTAGCAATTTGTTTACACAAAGTTTAGCCAGGATATAAACCACAGCTTCAAACTTTCATATCTTTATGAGTTGAAAATTTAGTTGCTCAAAATGCAAATAAAATTCAAAATGTTAACATATATCCCTGAAATTATATTCGTTAAAACGTTGAATCTTGCTTTATTAATATTCCCAAAGACTTAGACATAGGGTAAAGGAAGTCGCCTATTTCTGTAGAAGCTCTTCATGCGGCTCATTCAGCAACACAGTTACTACTGGGAAATGTATTATAAGTATAACTACTTTTTCATCTGTAGAAAGTGGAATATAATGTGCATGACCTGTAGTTATAAATTTAAGATTTCTGAGCATTTAGCCATCTAGTGAAGAAGAAGTGTATTTCGTTACACTGTTAAAGGTTGGGGGAAAGGTTTCTATAGAATAAAATTAATAAAGAGAGAATAAAAACTTATATTTATTATTCAATATAATACTAGCTAGACTTCTTCCCAAAAAGAACAAAATAATATAGGCATAACGTGTGCTTATTTTTTCTTTGTAACCTATTACAGCAATCAATGTGTTTGCCTGGTTTAAACCGATTCATAACTCTCCCTCTTCGATCCACCACAAAAAATTGACACTCTCAATGTTAATTTTTAGACTTCATTTCGTCCCAGAGCGTATTTGCGATAAAGTGCACTTTAACGTATACACAGTCATTGAGTTGAAACGTATGTAAACTAGATATCTTCAACTTCCAGTGATGCGCTGTAATTTACGGTTCTTCAATTTGAAAAGAACATGAGTAGATACTTTTGACGGATTAAATGTAAAATAGGTTTAATTAATTACGTATAGAGCACATAACAACAACAGATTAGAGAGAATATGTTTTTTAGAATCCATTGAGTCACAAAGACTGTTGCAATGCTGTGTGTGCTACGTTTAAACTTATAAGTATTGCTAAATTATTTTCTGACCGTTTTGCACACGCATGTCTATGCAAATTACCTGACTCATTTACTGTATTTAGAATTCCTACAAGATTTTGCATCTAAGTGACACAAACCGGTGTAAAGGTTATTCAAAGTTTTGTTAACAAAAGGTAAAAGAGGGTAGTCGATCTGTTTGTCTTGATTCAGTTAAAAAAAGATACACAAAGTGTACCAAAAATATTTTTGATTAATACAAAAGAATTAGATAGAATCCATCAGTCACAGGTTACTTCTTTTGGTCATGAACAAAATTGTTTGATCATCAACAATGCAATATAAAGATTATATACACGTATAACAATAAATAATGTGGCAATTACTACCAGGCCTTGTGGTCAAATAAATGACGTGTTTAAAACGATATTGAAAAGTGATATATTATAAACTTTGTCCACATTAACAATACGTTGAAAGTTACATATTGAAAACCTTATATATTAAAATCTTATTTAATAACCCTCCACATACATAAACAAAACTAAACTAACTAGATGACACTGAATTAATTAGATAAAATTGGATTAGAACTCGTCTTGGATTGGAGTGTTAATTTAGTTTTATCATGTAGTTGGGATGTTATTAAGTAAGGTTTTAATATTTAAGATTTTTAATATGTAACTTTTAATGTATTGTTAATGTGGACAAGGCTTATAATGTCTTATAATCACTTTTCAATGTCCTAAGGATGTGGGGAAGTAACCCACGAAAATTCGACATATGAAATAAAGAGATCACTTTAAACGCGTAATTTATTTGACTGCAAGGCCTGGTAGCAATTGCTACATTATTTGTTGTTAACTGGTGACGGTCACTACAAATCATCAATCAATATACGCGTATATACCTACATACTTATCTGTATTTCCGCTTTGTTCATTCTGCATTGCTGATGATCAAACAATTTTGACCATGAACAAAAGAAGTAACCTGTGACTGATGGATCCTATCTAATTGTTTTGTATTAATCAAAAATATTTTTACACTGCATAGAAATGAATCCGAAAACCAAGGAATACAGTTTTTTATTTCAATCCAATATTCTTTACACTAAAGTACTATCCTACTATAATATTAGATAATAATAATTGAATATTTTGTTACATTTCAGCTTTATTTCACTTTAAATAGGTGTGTCATGTTTATACGTTAAAAGTGAAACTTGGTAATACTATAATTTCCGTTTCCCTGTTTTACACCTTAGGTATATCACTCAAAAATATACTTAATCGAAGACTAAAATTAATGTTTCAAAATCCAACGAGTTCTTCCTTCTTCTATTTACTGGTCAAATGAACCAAAAAAATATTAGTGGAAAAAAGTTTATTTTTGTAAAAAAAGAATGTACTCTGCCGGAATTTTAAAAAGCTCCTAACGATTGCGTGAAGTAGATTTTGAATTGATGTCACGACAATAAAAGGAAGAAAGAAATAGGAAAACAAATAGGAAACATTAAAACGTGTCGCAGATTCAATCCGATTTAGAAAGTTCCGCTGTCGTACGTTGTTCGATGGATGGAAAACTATTAATTAAATTGTTGTACCCGCACCGCAAATGACACTCAAAAGCGCTTGGCACTGAAGTTCGGTTTATTTACTGTCGAGTTTGCGAATGTCTTCGCAACTTCAAACTCGGCATCATCTAATGACGTATCCAAGTATTAGTTTTGTTTGTTGATAAAGTTGTAGGAGAGTGTTCTATATTACGATGTTCAAGAACAACTAATTGTGGCAAACATTTGTCTTTACACTTTCCGTTTAATATTTAATTGTGCTTCTGAGAGTAGATGAAAAGATCTCAAGAAATTGAGTTAATTTTCTTCATACTTACATGCATTCGTACGCTTATTAACATATAAATATACTGTAAATAGTTAGAAATTCATTTACAATTTTAGAAATTATAGTGACTAATTTGCGATATTGGGGAGATGTAAGAAACATCCTTAGATAAATTTATACAACACATAAGTTCTAAGCAATATATATTAATGCATCCTAACAATAAGTTATTTTTTGAGTAAATACTTAGCAGTAAATTAATTCAACACCATACTGTAAGGAAAAAAAGCATCTGTGTAAGTTGACCTTTCGACGGTGGTAGTTATAAAAATACACGTCGAAACTTGTGATACAAGTTCATAAGTTGAAGAATTATAAATGATCTGCTGTGTTGGGTGAGGGTGATATGACAGGCGCTACAAGTGATAAATAACTTCTAGACTTCCATAGAATAACTAGTAGGGATGCAGTGCTGGTGTAACATTTCGACAACATAATATTTCTTCAGCTTCTATAATCCTAAATATAAAATATAGATACGTGTTATACAAACTTTTTTGTACCCTTAAAAACTACTAAAGAAACTATTTAGATAACTGTTATTTGTTTAGTGCGTTAGGCAGATATGAGTTGTGTAGTTTACTAGTACTAATGATTTAAGGCAATAAGCTAAAGGTTATTTAAGTAAAATACTATTAGAAAACTTAAAACTTATAAAAATACAAAAATTAATTGTAAACTGTCGCTTTTCAAATTGTGTTTTAGATTATAAAAAATATAAATTTGTATGTTCATTATGAACTATTGTTTACTTTTTTTTATACGTGCCCTTATCTAACTGAACGCTACGGCAAAACATGAAACATTAGCAACTAATATATTTCATTTATATTATATTCCTGCTCTTTTGGATTATTTCGCAACGTGTTAATCACCATTACTCCTAGGGAGAGAAAAAAAATTAAATACTAATCTCTTTAAATATAAGATTCCTTGACAATAAATTTAAATTAAAAAAATTAGATCTCTTAAAAAGCGTTCTTGTAATTGCTGTGTTGGTTATTCTTTCACTCTTTAGCATAAACTTAACGATAAAATTTACGCGCCATATTTTTCTTTGTGCATTATACAGATGTAGGTATATTGTTTATTTGCGTATGCAGTTGGATAAGTAGGTAAATAATTAAAGCGATGTCTTTATACATATTTAATAAACTATATTTATGGTTCCAGTATCTATTTTGCATCTTTATAGGTTATAAACCATATGAGCGCAAAACCTGCATATACGGAATAACATTTGAAATAACATTCCTCTTAGTGCAACAGGGTGCACTGAAATTTATATATTATAACCGCTGCTCTTCAAAAAAAGTGGATTTTAAACTCAAAATATAATCTGTGTTCTGAATGAATTACAAACCTAAAATCCGAAAAATGTGAGCCTGCTAATCTTTCTCTACAATCCAGGTAGCTGCATAATTACAGTATTTAGTGTAATATGTTTGGGTTCTGCAAATAACAAACTAATGTGGCAGTTATCCAGAATACATATCAACACAAGATTAACAATTCCAGCTTAATTTTTGCTCTCTTTTTTCGCGGATAGCTGCAGCATTACTAATTTATTTATCTTCGTTTTCTTTATGGGAATCATTGTCACTAGGGCAATGCCGATATACTTTCTACAATGTCATTTTCGCTTAAAATAGTGAATCCTGCTAAGTTAGTGTAATTATTTAACCATTCTTTTACATCACATTTTGTAAACTTGTTAATTGTGCTGAAGACAACTGTCATTAGTTAAGCTATTAATTCTATTTGAATCACTTGATAATTTTTCTTCATTTCAGGCATTTTATAAGGTTGTCTATACTAACTGAGTCCCATACATCGGATAATATGTGACAGCTGTCCTTAAAGTGAAACTTCTTTGTGAAGGGTATTACACCTTCGGAGCTATTTTCAGTCATAAGTGAATGTTGGAGTTCTTGCTTTCTGTAAAGCCACTTTAGTTTTTCTATCACTCGATGGTCCATTAGTGGGGGAACTGCTATGACTGTTGATAGAAGTGATATAGTTTTTTTATTACTATTGCTCCCGAAGGATGTGCATATATCATTACGTAAATAGGTTCGAATCCATTCATGCACTTTTTGGCGCTTTGTAGCTGATAGCAAAACAATGAACATTTCAGAAATAGCGCGGTTTCTTTGCTGTGCGCGTTGTCATTGTAGATTCAGCCAGCACAGAGTCGGAGAAGATTGACTATTCCTTGGAACACCTGAAAAGAATCACATTCAAGGAAAATCTGGGATATCTGTGAGGGTCTAAACTTGTGGGTGAACTTTGGGGAGAAGATCCAGTCTACAATAGGGCCCTAGTTGTTACAGCAGATGGGACGAGTAATCAAACCATGCATATGCTATTTCTTACAAATCTAATAGTAGTACTATACTCTAATAACATAACTTTTGACTTTGTAGGATTTAGAGATAAACAGTGACATTTTGCACAAATGGATAGCCGTGCAAGGCTTCCGTTGGAATTCATTGACTATACGCAGACAGCGAAAATAAAAGTATACACTGTTGAAAATTTTAACATGTTTTGACTAATTTAATAGTAAGGAGAGGTCCACACTCTTTTCGTGTTATTTTGTCTAGAACTATACGAGTTTAAATTTAACGTGCAAAGATAGTCAAGTATTGTCT
Organism: Protaetia brevitarsis; assembly: GCA_004143645.1. NCBI lineage: Eukaryota > Metazoa > Arthropoda > Insecta > Coleoptera > Scarabaeidae > Protaetia > Protaetia brevitarsis. Next base: position 15,926 of record RXPK01004775.1, read on the forward strand.
ATTGCTAAGGGGTTATTTTGTTCAACTGACACACTTCTAGTCACATTTTATTTGATCTAGACGAGACAAATTTACTAGCTGTTTAACTAAATGAATACGATCTATTGGGTGATTTAACATCGTTTTCTAAAAACGACGTCTTTTTAATATGCAACTCTTATTTCCTAGTGCTATAATATTTTCTCTTTAAGACGTTTTCTCAATTATAGATATGCAGAACTACTCATTCAAAAGTTTTGGTTTCAATTAAACCTGCCAATTTTAAAATGATTTTGGAGAACCATTATAAAATTAAGCGAATTTTTGTGCTCTTTGACTCAAATCTGAACTAATTACGTAAATAGATGTTTCCAATACATCTTTAAGATGTTGAAATTTTTTATGCACACTGGAATTAAGGTTTAATAACCCAACGTTACACTTTGCAGATCAGTACACGTTTGGTGACTTTGGTGGTTTGTTTGTATATGTTAATACGCAGAAACAAACCCGAAAACAGGTACACGTGCAATGCACGTGGTGCGTATAATGCAAAACCGTATTAGATTATGTGGGGTTTCTATATTTCTATCCAAGGGAAAAATTTTGATTGGTTGACGCTTCTGAATGTCTAGAAAAAGTGTGAATTCGCATATCTGAACAAAAAATTCACACGATATTTTAGTAATTTCTGTTCTATTAAACACACGTAGTCAACTCGTCTGGCGAAGTTTGTAAAAATCAACGCTAAAATATTTGACTAGCGCAAAATTAACGCCAACACCGATAATATTTTCAACAGTGTATAGTGGGATATCATAGATGTGAAAATTGGAAAATTTCAGAGATGGACGAAGTATATACAGAGAATAAAGTTAGATCTAGACTGAAACCTTGAGGTACTTCCACTCCATGGAACCTCTCTGTGGACATTTCATTTGATAATTGCAAATAGACTATCGGATCGATGGCAGTTTGCCTCAGACCGATATATTTTATAGGTATGAAAATAATATACTATGGTTCACAGTATATTATTTTCTGGATGTAACCTAAAGAGACCAAAACGGTCAACATGTTTTATCAGTTGCCCTTAAAATATCATTAATCACATTTATCAGCGCACAACTATAACTTTTCTAAACTCAGATTGAACAGTATTTCTTCACACATATCCACACAATTTTTCAAGTAAGACAGATTACTGAAGATATTCTAATGCGTTTCTGAAATTGCAAAATATACATTCCTGACGGAATATTTTGCTCATTTATGCAATTTAGAATAATTTTGTAAAATGATAATAGAGCTGTTGTAATAGATTCTTCTAATCCAAAGTTGTATTGATTTTTGTATACCGTATTCGAAAGAATTTGGATAATCTACATTTATACCGACATTTGCTGTTGTAAGTTTTTTGTTGTAAAATTGTTATACTTCTGACACAATATCCACTGGATTCTTAGTTTTATTAAACTTTTTCTTAAGTTTCCCGTAAATTATTATTAAACCTCTATAGTTACCATTTTTTGAATTGACATTTCTTACGAAGAAACTCTTAATAATTACAAAAATAGGTTTACTAATCTATAGTAATAACAGTAAACACAGTAAAATTTGTACGTATCCCCGAAAGCGTAATTGTAATGCGTAAGAGTCGCCTAGTTGATTATTTTAGCTCTTAATTTACATATTGCTGTAGTCTGGCACCCCGGGTTTCGGAAATTCAAATGTGTATTTTTATTTATTCCTAATCAGCCTTGTCAAAACAATGATAGAGTTTCCGCTGTTCTAAGATTTATTAAGAATTTTTATTTAATTGTTTGCATTATTCTTTTTGGCCAGTTGTGTATATTTAAAATCATTTATTTGTACAATTTGCGTGTACTAGTATTGTATAGTATTTTTGTTAGAGTTTTTCTTAGAGTTGCGTTCTGCGTTCAACGCACGATTTGTATATTTCATGTATATGCGGGAGGCCTATTTAGGTTAGAGGCAGTTCGTTGAAAGTTGCCCGTAAGTAGAGTTGTTGTTTTTTTTTATTGCCGTTGAGGTAAAATTCATTTTTATTTTAAATTGTTGCTCGGTTATTTGATTGATTGTAAAGCTTTCAAGGAACTCCTAATTAATTATTGCTGTATTGTTTAATTGTGTACACTTTTTTGGATGTTAGATCAGTAATTATTGTAAAAACGTTCTTAGAGGATTCCGCGAAAGTGTGTTAAATTTATCCGTTTTCTTATTAATTGTTTTGTATTTTTGTTAATCACCTCGGGGAAGGTGAAGTGAAGCTTTGTGCTATTAAAATTTAAATTTCAATGTAAATTGTATCTATTTCTCCACGTGTAAATTATAGTTTAGATTTCATGACCGCGTGGATGATTTTTTTTTTTATGAAATTCCTTCTAGAACGAATCTTCCATTTTGTTTGTTAAAGGATTTGCATTGTCCTTTCTTAATTGTAGAGTCATATGCAGGTTTGTTTTATGCCAGAATCCTATATTCACGGTTTTTTATCCTGCAAAATTGTAATTAAATGTTTTTTTTTTCTTTTTTTTTTAAAAATAAACTTAATGATTGTAAATATCATTTTAAAATCACTAGTTCTTTTATTTTTGGTTTTGCCAGTTCTATTTTTGGGGATTTAAAAGAAAGTCTAATTTTACAATCGCCCACTTTAACTTTTTTAGAAGCTACCTTGAGATTTTAAGTATCTCTGGCCCCTTTTGAATTTATTTTTGTGAGCTAAGCTAAATTAATTTTGTCATTTTTAATTTCTCTTAAATTTTATGCTTGGATCTTCAGTTCACAGCATAATTTATGTCGCCCAACGTGCGAGGCACGATTTGTTTTTTTTTTATTTTTGTAAACTCTTGCAGTTCACAGCATAAATTTATGGCGACCAACGTGCGGGGCACGACATTATTGCATTATTGTTTTTTTTTTAATTGTAAATTCTCATGCAGTTTTTGAGTATATATTTTTGGCAATCCCAATGTGCGAAGCACGATATGATTGTAATTGTAATTAGTAAGATTAGGATCCCGTGTATGGAATTTGTGAGAATTTCTCGTTGCGTTGACAAGGCTGACCGGTTGCGTTTTACAAACTTTTTATGTACACCGCTGCGAGTATGAAGATGGACAGGACCACGAGGGATCAGGAAGTGGACGTTCCTGGAGACCAGAGTTGGCGGAGCCAAGGAACTCATGGCAGGAAGGAGTCGGTTGTGGCAGGACAAAAGGGAAGGATCGACGAAAAGGAAATTGTGGCAGGACAGAAGGGAAGGATGGACGAAAAGGATATTCAGGGAGACAGTTTTAAGGAAAGTATTAAGAGTATGAATGATATGATGGCAATGATAAAAGGGTTATTGAATGATACAAAAAAAGAATTGATTGCTCAGAATAAAGAATTGCTACAGAAGCAAAATGATTGTGTAAAAAGATTAGAGGAAGTAGTATTTGGTAATAAACTCGAGGTTGACAGAATTGATAAGAAAGTTGATGAAGTTGTTGATGATTTAGATAAAGAAAGGGAAGATAAAGTTGATGAAAATGTTGTTGTTTTGAATAAAGAAAGGGAAGATAAAGTTTATGAAAATGTTGTTGTTTTGAATAAAAGAAAGGGAAGAGAAAGTTGTTGATGATGTAGGTAGAGAAAGGGAAAATAATATTAATAGTTTAGGTAGAGAAGAGGAAAATGTTGATGATGAGTTAAGTAGAGAAAAGGAGAATGAAAATGTTGTTGATGATGAAAATGTTGATGATGAAAAGGATGATGAAAAAATGAAATATTGTGATGATAGTTTTAAGTTTAGAATACAAGGTTGCGGAAAAGTTTAGAGGTGATGATATACAAGGTAGCGAAAAAGTTGTTGGAGATGTTGGTCCGAAGAGGATGTTGAGGTTGAGGTTTTTGGTGAGTTAGAGGTAGAAAGAAGAAATCACAATTCCCAGCAGAATTCCAGAAGAAATCAAAAATTCCAAGCAGAATTCCAGAAGTAATCAACAATCCCAGAAGAATTCCAGAATAATCAAAATTCCAAGAAGAATTCCCAGAAATAATCAACAATTCCCAAGAAGAATTCCCAGAAGTAGTCAACTATTCTGAAGAAGAATTCCCAGAAGAAGTTATCAATTCCCACATCGAATCCCCAAATGTCGAAAATCAAATTGAAAGCAATCATAATGAGAAGAATGAAGTTGAAATCAATTCGAATGAGAAGTTTGAAGTTGAAGTCAAGGAAGTTATCAACCAAAATGTATCCTTACAATATAAGTTGCCCATTATTGTCGTTGATGCCGAACACTCTCTTCAGATCAAGTCAAGCCCTGTCAATTTAAAAATCCGTTTCCTGAAGCATGTTGGAGCACAATTAAAAGAATGTTTCTATTTTTGAGTTATCCTTCTGGAGTTACAAGCGAGAGGTACATCCATGGAGTGGAGAAGTTCTTCATGATGCAGACCCCACTGCCACACCGACTGCCACATCGTCTGCCATACCGACTGCTATGCGATTGCTGTTGGACACTGGATCAACCGGATGGTATGTTGGACACTCCCACCACGACCCCGGGTAGTTTTCATCACCCGGAAGTGACGTTTTCACCCCTGTGTGCGGAGATACGGTATTGTTCGTTTGGTGCGGGAGACTTTAGAATATTAATTTTTTGTGTGCAGACAATTTCTAAGCGGAAAAACTCAATTTTCGTTGACACTTTCGTTTTCCCGTTAGTAATTGGGAGATGTGCTGTAGTCTGGCACCCCGGGTTTCGGAAATTCAAATGTGTATTTTTATTTATTCCTAATCAGCCTTGTCAAAACAATGATAGAGTTTCCGCTGTTCTAAGATTTATTAAGAATTTTTATTTAATTGTTTGCATTATTCTTTTTGGCCAGTTGTGTATATTTAAAATCATTTATTTGTACAATTTGCGTGTACTAGTATTGTATAGTATTTTTGTTAGAGTTTTTCTTAGAGTTGCGTTCTGCGTTCAACGCACGATTTGTATATTTCATGTATATGCGGGAGGCCTATTTAGGTTAGAGGCAGTTCGTTGAAAGTTGCCCGTAAGTAGAGTTGTTGTTTTTTTTTATTGCCGTTGAGGTAAAATTCATTTTTATTTTAAATTGTTGCTCGGTTATTTGATTGATTAGCTTTCAAGGAACTCCTAATTAATTATTGCTGTATTGTTTAATTGTGTACACTTTTTGGATGTTAGATCAGTAATTATTGTAAAAACGTTCTAGAGGATTCCGCGAAAGTGTGTTAAATTTATCCGTTTTCTTATTAATTGTTTTGTATTTTTGTTAATCACCTCGGGGAAGGTGAAGTGAAGCTTTGTGCTATTAAAATTTAAATTTCAATGTAAATTGTATCTATTTCTCCACGTGTAAATTATAGTTTAGATTTCATGACCGCGTGGATGATTTTTTTTTTTATGAAATTCCTTCTAGAACGAATCTTCCATTTTGTTTGTTAAAGGATTTGCATTGTCCTTTCTTAATTGTAGAGTCGATATTGAGTTTGTTTTATGCCGAATCCTATATTCACGGTTTTTTTATCCTGCAAAATTGTAATTAAATGTTTTTTTTTTCCTTTTTTTTCAAAAATAAACTTAATGATTGTAAATATCATTTTAAAATCACTAGTTCTTTTATTTTTGGTTTTGCCAGTTCTATTTTTGGGGATTTAAAAGAAAGTCTAATTTTACAATCGCCCACTTTAACTTTTTAGAAGCTACCTTGAGATTTTAAGTATCTCTGGCCCCCTTTTGAATTCATTTTTGCTGAGCTAGCTAAATTAATTTTGTCATTTTTAATTTCTCTTAAATTTTATGCTTGGATCTTCAGTTCACAGCAATATGTTAGGAAATTATCATATTTGTCTTAAGGCAAGTATGCCTTAATGTAATTCATGCAGGAAGAGTATGCTCTATTTAAACTCGCCTATCTGTAATTAATAATTATGACGAGTCGTGAGGCAAAACTGGAATTTTAACGAGGAAAACTCATTAGCAGTGCGCAACTCCGGACATCTCTACACCCAATCTGTTACAGTCAAGCTTACTTTCGCTGAGAAACAATGAATGATTTCCACTTTTCCCTTTTTCTTTTCTTTGTCTGACGAGTCATCCGTTAGTAGGTGGGTCAGGTTGATAAGTAATTAAGAACTGAACTAAACATTCCTACGGACTGCTTTCCGTATCTCTTTAGAGCCGTCTTTCTAATTCCCAGAGATTTCGTTCCCGTAATAGATAAACGTGCCAGATAAAAGAGGCGAAGTTTTACAGCGGAAATTGGTGAATTTTTAACTCGAACGCCTTACTGATAAATGAGCAATTTTCGGCCACTGGAGCGGCGGGAAAAAGAAGGGAGAGGTTCCGGGAACTGTCGGTGCAAGAAATTAACGCGGCGGTAGATAGCGGCGTTGGTATGCATGACCAACTATTCGAAGATCAGATTTAATCCCTATAAATCATCCTCGCAGTGTACTGGTCGTCACGGCCTCCCCGATTAAATGGCAATTACTTTGGAATCAAGGATTACCCCATAATGCCGTGTAAATAAGATGGCCGGATACATAATCCAGCTTGTGATGGAGAATTTGCATTTGGGCTTTCGACGCTGCTCTCTAGCATAACACCTCCGAAGGTCAGTTGAATTAGAAGTTTAATTAGAACGCTGTTGTCCACTGAAAGTAAATTCACACTTGGCTTAGCTTTGTTCTTGGATTCGAAATGATGGGCAAACGTATTGATTTTTTGTCACTTTTGAATAATGAAAGTGTGGAGTGACATCGGTTTAAAGATTCTTCTGAAATAAACACCACAAGGGATAAGTTGTAGTTCATTTTAGGAAAGTTATTGCTTTTAATACGAAAGTACATACACAGATAAAAATACGGAGTTGAATCTGACACCGTTTTAACTCTTTTCCGGTGTTCCCTCGCGACCATCCGTTCAAGGAGCCTCCATTTCGGAGTTAAATGTTTTGCTACTAAACGGATAGAATACAGAGATAATTTTCCATTCCATAGGAAAAAAACACATCTTTAACAGAGACAACCTAATCCGTTAAGGACCAATTTGTCTCTCTTATGCAGTTTTACTATTTTGCAATAAATGTAAAAGTTTCCGAAATGGAGAAATTTTAACTCCTACTGCTGTTATTAAAACGAATAACGGATGTTGTTTCCTCCATATGTACGTAATACTACTATCGTATAAGATAAAATTATCTCCTATTATACAAGTAAATCCACGTGGAAATAATTAATTAAAATGTTTAGGGAAACAGTTACCATTTGGAGAAAAATGTTCCCAATCGGAGGTATCCTTTCCGTTTTTGGCGTTGAGGTATTAGAAATAGAAACAGTTAAATAAACAAATTATCACCTCCGTGAAGGAGAAAATACAATGCAATGTTAGGGATATTTTTTCACATTTAGGACTTAAATACGGTAGTGTAGATGCGGAGAGAAAACGGAGATTATTTCTTCCTTGAAAATCGTGTTAGAAAGCGGAGTAAATTCAATCTCTCTGTTTTGGTTGAGATTTTGTATAAAACCGAGGAAATACTTTCTGTTTTCAGCTATGGCAACTCCTTTTTGGAACAAAATATTTCCAAAACGAAGACTCCCTATTTCACTCCGTTAAATTTTTACCTGTGTAGGCGTTATATATATATATATTTAATTATTGAGAGGAAACGTAATACTAAATATTTCCATGCAAGTCAAGCATAGTTTTCGCTGTTTTCAATTACAGACGAGAGAACAGCGGCAAGTAGCAAGTTCCAATTTCCATGAAACGCTGCAGATTGAAAGAGTATCATGGTAGAAGCACTTTCTTTTCAGCCCAATGCTTAATGTAGAGGCACAGCCCCTCCAAAGTCTACGCTATTCTTAAATTTGTAAAAATATATCAGAAATTACAACATATTAAATAAAAAACTTAACTTAATTTGCAGGAGATTACATGATTCAGAAGAAAACGTATCTTGTTTTTGCAGGAAGCTAATAATGGGAATAATAGCATCTACCCCCGTTTTTTAATAATTTCTTTTTTTTAACTCTCAAGAAAGGTGCTTTTATGTAGAAACCGATTGGGTATAACAAATCAAGATATTATCTTAATTAATATAATAATTAATATATACTAATTAATGATAATTAGAAATAATAATAAACATTCAACATTCAAATACTAAAGAACTGTCAGATGTATTTACTAAATGAGTTCATTTATATAAAATATAATCATTTAGTAAATCCATCTGATAGTTCTTTTTCTTTCCTGTTTTTTTTTTTAACAAAATTCATTCTCACTACTATATCTCAGAAAAGTGCGTATAAGGATTTACATTAAAGATTTTTTAATATTTAATTTAACGATACTGTATATAATTACAGTTGACACTTTGTAGTTTTCGCACGTACGATCAAATTATGTCAAACTGCGCATTTATAGAGTAATATGTCAAATAATAACATTACGTAGAACGCATACATGATCTCAATCTGTATCAAGATTTATTAGATCTGTAATTAAACATGAACTTTCGAAAATCACTTAGACGTTTGGATATATGTGTATATACATACGACAAAATTCGAATGATGTATTATGACATGTGCTGCGTACAATTCCAGTATTAATGTAGCTAATGTGGACTGCCAATCTATAGACTGTTATTGATTTAAAAATATAATATTTTTTATCCATTTATATTTACCCATTTATTATTTTACGGTACTTATTTCAGTACAAATATACCTGTTATAACTTTTCGATAAGCAATAGAACAGAATTGAAGAAACATTATGATCGACGTGGGAAAAGTCACGGAATGTCAACTGCAAATTATATACACTGTACGTTAAATAAATTAATAAATCAAAATATAAATCTTTGCTGCGGATATAATAGTAGTAGTGAATTGAATGACATATTATTAAAAAATATATAAAATATAAATGAACTGATATAGTAAATGCATCTGATAGCTTTTCAGTATTTGATGTTGAATGTTTTGTAATTATTTTTTAATTATTATTATTTCTCTGAATTTGTTATACACCATCGTTTTTCTTTTAGGAAATAAAAAAGGAGAAGTTGTTAAAACTTTGAAATCTTAAAATTTTTAATTTTTTAATTTTTCATCTTTTCAGTTTTTCATTTTTTCAGGCCAATACACTTTCAGCCACACGAATGTTTATCTTAACTCTTGACGCGATTAAGAAGCTTCATAGTTTCCAATAATTAGTAATATTAACTCACAGAATTATTATAATTTTATAATATGTGGAATGTATTAAATACGGTAAAATTATGTTATACAAACATATTAAAATAAGAATAAAGAAAAAACGGCTTGCAAGTAAAACAAAATACCTTAATAGTGTCTAAATCAATGCGCCAGCGGTATACTAAATATACTTAAAGTTATTAGTACTAGGTTCCGAAGCATTATAAATGGTTTCCATTTAATGCAGCGTTTCGGAACATATAAAAATACTCGTTTGTTCCGGAAACTTTACTCGATTCTACCCAACACTAATTAGAAGGGGTGATAGGGGGAGGAGGATGATTTTTTCTGTTTTTCTTTCTTCTAAACATCGAGGTAGGGAATGCATTAAACTGTTTCATATGATATTTCTGTTTTAAGTATAAAAAAAAAACATGATAGGAACATCTTTAATGCATGTATTAATTATTTATTTATTTATATTTTATTTTGCCAAACGTAGAATATTATAATAAACATGACATCTACGAATAAAAATACTGTTTAGACATTTATTTTGTACATTAGGAGTTATCAAGATTTATCGGAAAATTTTTCTTGGTTTTTGTATTTGTTTTTGTAACTTGCCCATCGCATAGTGCAGTGTTTCCCAAATATTTGTCTGGTACATACTTAATATTAATTTTTGATAAGAAATTGACAAAAAGCCATAATGGGATTTCACAAGAGAGTTTCCAGGTAGATCAAAAATTTATTCGTAATGAAAGAAACATACTAAATCTTTAGCTCAGTGGAAGGAGGTCATTGAAAATGTGTTTGACAACTAAGTCTGTCCTTTGCATAATTTTCTGTTTTTGTGTCTTATTTATTTTGCATCTACGACAATTAATTTTTTTTTTATTGGAATCCCAAGGTATACTCAAATTAAACTTAACGTGCAATATTTATTTAAAACAAAAATAATGGGTAGATTTAAATTTAGAAGGTTTATAATAAATAATTCAACATTTTTTGTTATGCTATTAAATGATTAGAAATTTAAATGAATAAAAATAATAAAAAAAAAAACAAGTGTTCAATTTATTTTTATTTATTTTGTAATTTATCGATGGTAATTTTGTATTTTATCACGAACGCTTATTTATGTTTATAAATATTTATAAATATTTTAGATCAATTACTTTAAAAGATCAGATATGATTTTCTTTTTATTTATTTATTAAAATTATCAAATTTCGACTTTTATTATGCTTATAGCTTTTCATATTAATACATATTGGACTTTGAACAATGCAGAATTTTTTATTGGGGATGATTTTTTTGAAGAATGACTAATAAAAAAAATTTGCCGTTTTTAGACAAATTTTTAGAACTCATGGTATCTTGGAGTGAATATGTAATATGTCAGTAACCAGCATCATATTCGTGGCTATTTTGAATTACTTGGCTTTTTGTTGAAGGATGCTGATATGTGTACATTTTCAAATCATTTTTATTATAATAACTATCATTCTTTTAATTTTTTTGTTTTACCAGCTCTTTTTTTTTATAATTACAATTTAATTTTTTTTTAACACGAATTAGCTCTACTATTTTTTCAATTACAATGCACATTACCTAATTAAGTGTGTAATTTTTACCGTTTGGGCGCTATATAAGGCCGATTTCTTTGCTATCTGTGTATACGTATATCAGTCTTCCTTGCATATTTCCACCTATGACTATTAGGAATTAGTTTGTCGACATTATAAATAAAATAAAAATTGCAAAGATACGAGAGAGTGACGCAATTTTTACAATACATATTATGCCGACTGGTGCATACGTCATAGACAGAGCTCTAAAGGCCGCTTTACAGTTCACAATTATTTTTATTGCGTGCAATAAAAATTGCATGCAATAGAAATAACGCATGCGCATTCAATGGTGCAATTTTTCTTGAATTGCGCGTGCAATACACGGAATAGAGCATGCGGTTTTTATGCTTGCAATTATTTTTATTGCGTGCAATAAAAATAATTGCAAGCTGTAAAGCAGCCTTTACAATGATCCAATTTCATCGCTTAAGTTCGAAACATTTTCATATTTTCATACGATAGCATACAAAGAACTTCGGCTATTGTCAGAGCATTACCGCCGTAAAATATAAGATGGAAAACTTGTAATTGATTTAATGCTTCGGATTTGTTTATCTAACCGTATGTTAGTTGAATGAAAAAAAAACTGTTAATTTTCTAGTAATATTAAAGGAATTATTTCCATTGTTAATTAGAGATTAAATTTTATTAGAGGAGTTATGATTCAAATGAAACAAAATTTCCTATTTAAAACAACGTTTCGACATTTATTGTCTTTTTCAAGTTTTCATTTCTTTTACTCTCCATCAAGTAATTTAATTAAATGTTTGTTTCTGTTGATATAACTTTTTTCACAACATAAGTTGTTTGTCGAACAATATAAATAATTGTAAAAACTGTATAAGACATGTGTAATGTAATGGAATAGGCAATTTTGTTTCATTTGAGCCATAATCCCACTAATAAAATTTAACCTCTAAATAGAAAAATTGGCTAATATATAAATATTCAAGAAATTGTTAATGAGAACAAGTTGGAACTTTAACTTAACAAAACAGATTCAAGCTAAATTCTTTCTTTACAGAACCGAGAAATTGGCTTGATTTTATTCAAATTTGGCCATAATCAAAAAAAATTCAGCAAAGGGCGTTTTGTTAATTCATAGTAACTTTCTGAGTGTAGAAAATTGTATTTCGCTTAGTATAGGCGCAATATGTGTTCGGGTAAAGACCTTAAAATAACTACGAAACATAGAACGAAATATGTGATCAGATGTACTTGAATTCCAGCTGACGTAGTATCAGGGCTTCATTACGACAAAAATAAATGAATTTCGTATCTGATACACTAGTCTCATACATGCGTGTGGCCGTTATAGCAGTGACGTCATTTTTTTATTACAATAACTGGTCGGGAATGTCGCTTTTCGCCTTTGCTTTCTTCTATGAGGTTGTTTCTTCCTTTCGTGTCTCAAGTTTATTCACCTAATTCGTTCTAATTGGCTAAAAGAAATAACAGTAGACGTATTGTGCTATCTCCAACAATAAATCCGGCGTAACTGAAAGAAAAGACGGAACGACAACGCCATTTTCCCTGAAATCTTTTGACAATGGTCCTGTATCTTTGTTGCAAATCTGTGCGAGGCAACAGATGTTTGAGAAGTCGGAAATAGCGCCTGTTAGGCGTCCTTATCTTCTAAATGCACGTGCGCTCGGTATAGAAGTAATAAAGAGCCTATTTACTCCGGATTCGTCTGGGAATTATTGTATATCAGAAATTATATGATATTCCCATCTAAATTGAATCTAAGATGTGAGTTAACTACATCAACCTAACAGATTCCTATTTGCTGCATAATTACTTTACCAGCGTGCGTTCGATATGCGGACAGAAGTAATAAGGGTTTCACGCGCCGTAACAGATGCAACATTCGGATTCGAACAACTTGTTGTGTGCGCCACTTCGCTCTTGCACTTACGGATCGGCATGTTCTCATTCGTCATTTGGAGTCGAACATGCATATCCACTACGAATAAAGTTTATCTTCTTTTTTTACAGCGCAATAACGCTAATGCTTAACGTTATAGATAACGGTACGTCGTAAATTTGGCATCGGCGAAGAGTTTGACGAAGGAGACTGAGCAGATGCCGTGTTTACGTATCTACTTAATGATGAGGAGACACATCCGTGTTGTTGACATATTATGCGAACTAATTTCGAATGAACGAGTCGCTATTTGGAGCATGGGTGGTCCTTTTCGATGTGGAATATTAGGTATTTAGAGTACTATATACTAGATGAATTTGTTTACGTTGGCGCAACGTAGTTTTATTTAGGCGGGGAGGGTGGTCTCTTTCCCATGCTAAATTGATCATTAGCTGCGTACGTTATCTGTCAAGGATGCAAGGGCTGGTGTTTATATACTCCATAATTTCGTATTTGTATTAGATTAGTAGGTCCTTATACTACTAAGATATTTACCTAAATGGAAGCACGAAATGTAAAATGTACACAAAATAGAATGCTTTATCCTTGAGTTTTAATTAGGTTGCAACGTGACCTATTGTTTGAAGATACCGTAGGTCTTTACAGTGGTATTAAATTATGATACCTTAATATAGTTTCCCTGAAGAAAACGGATAAGTAGAGATATAACTAACTTTAAAATTAATTTCTTACATACACATTAAAAAAATGGGTACTTTTCTTGGGAAAAATCACTTTTTTGATAACTTTCCGCACTGAATGGGGGTAAATGTACAGGGTGGGCCAAATTCAAGACTTTTAATAGGAAACTTATTTCCGTTTTCATAAAATATGTAATTTTTAAAACCCCTTGTAACTTTTTAATTTGTAAAAATGGTTGTGTCGGGGAATAACGGCGACAAGGTAGCGGCCAGCGCTACCGAAGGGAATCCCCCGCTTGGGCCAGCGAGCGAGGCGGTCAGTCGCGGAGATGATAGGCAGTAACGTACATACTGTATACGTGAATGGATGCCTGACTATATGTTTTAATATTGAGTTCCATTTTTATATACTACACTATTTGAGTAATAAATACTCCTTAAACGTTTACGCCTCTATATATAATTAGTTTTCCTGACAAATCAGAAGTGGGACAAACACACGTGTCTAACAATTTGTGCTATAAGTATCTCTCGTTAAGTGTGCTTTGGTGGTAAAATGGGAAAATCGAAGAGAAGACGTCGTGAACCATCTAAATCTTCAACTACGTCTTCCACTTCGAGTTCGAGCGAAGGCGAAGGTACAAAGAGACTTCGGCAGGTTAAAGAACTGAAGAAACAGTTGAAGAAGTTGCATGCTCAGAAGTCGCAGGTACCGTCATTCCTAGAGGAGGCACTACTCCCGGAGTTCGACCCGGCCGATGGGGCTATGAATTCCACGGATTGGTTACGAAAGGTGAAAGACGTTACCGTATCTCGAGGATGGGCCGACAACGTGGTTGTGCGGATGGCAATTGGCAAGTTGCGGGGAAACGCCAGGAGATGGTATGATACTCTAACTTTAGCAAATATTCCGTCGTGGTCGGAGTTCGAAGCGCTACTCGCTAATAATTTCCCAACTCCGGTACGGTTTGGGAAACTGTTGAAGGAAACAGCGATTTATACGCCGAAACCCGAGCAAAATTTGGGTGATTATTGCTTCGAAAAAGTTGCATTGTTAAACCAACTTAATTTAAATATCAAAGACGAATATTTAATTGATAGTGTTATCGAAGGTATCCCTGATGAAAATATTAAATTATCAACGAGAGCCGCAAATTGCACGACAATCGGTAATTTGTCAAACTTTTTAAGTCAGTTAAATTTAAGAGCGACTGTACCGATCGCGTTATCGTCTACGCAAATTATTAAAGCTGACGGAGCGGACGGTCCCGGTCATTGGAAAAATAAACAGGCTAATAACAAAGAGCGATTTAGTTCAAATTATAAACAGCCGAACGAAGATCAACACGAATCTACTTCAAGAAAGAGGTCGAGTGAAAAGATTGTTTGTTATAATTGTCGGGGACCACACGTTGTCAAAGACTGCGACAAACCGATTATTAAATGCACAATATGCCGAAAGTTTGGACATCAACAAGACGGATGTCAAAAGTTACGTAGGTAAAAAGAAAGTAAACGCGATTGTTGCTTCGAATATCGACTTCTATAAAAAGATTGTTATTATCAACGGATCGCGAATTACTTGTCTTATCAATACCGGGAGCAGTTCTACTTTAATAAAGCAATCTGTAGCTCTTAAATTACACGTCCAATAAATAAAAACCTGCATGGTTTTGCGTTGAAATGTTTCGATGTTTTCGATTTGTTTGTGGAAACTGAGCTCCGAGTAGATGACGTCATATCGGTAGTGAACATATTATTATTATTTATATATTTATGATACGATTTGATTGTTGGCCGCCCAGTTGGAAGATTTACAAATTAGTGCGGTACGAGCGATTTTGTTGGAAAAGGTGAAAAACAGTTCAACAAAGCAGTACCTTCAAGGTTACCAGTTGAAGGACGGCCGTGTTTATAGGAAATGTTCTAATGGGCGCCTGCTATGAGTGGTTCCCGCGCTCTTCGAATGGCAAATTTGCAGACTATGCCACGGCGAGAGTGGACATTTTGGTTTTGAGAAGACAGTTCGAAAGATAAATGAAAATTATTGGTTTGCAGGCATGACGAAGTTCGTGCAGAATTACGTAAGGTGTTGTCTCAATTGTTTGTATTATAAGCAAGCTTCAGGCAAAAAACAGGGTATGCTACATCCTATTGAAAAGGTTCCAACTCCATTTCACATCCTACACGTGGACCATCTGGGGCCGTTTGTAACCAGCGGCAAAGGTAATAAGCATTTGTTGGTAGTTGTTGATGGGTTTACCAAGTTCACCCTGGTTGAACCTGTGCGCAATACGTTGTTGCGTTATGTTATCAGGGCGTTGACAGATTTAATGTATTTATTTGGTGCGCCGTATCGGTTGATAAGTGACCGTGGTAAGGCCTTTACGTCGAAAACCTTCGCGACATTTTGTCAAAGTTACGGCATCAAACATATTCTAAACGCTGTTGCGACTCCACGGGCAAATGGCCAGTGCGAGCGGTATAATCAAACGATTTTGAGTGCCCTGGCTACGACATCTGCAGGCAAACCGGATGACAAATGGGACACCGTCGTAAAGCAGGTTCAGGGTGCGATTAAGTGTACCTACAATAAGTCTCTTGGCACCTGTCCAATGGAAGTGGAAGTGGATACAAGCCACGAACCATGGCGGAGTCTATAGCTCTGAGCGAAGTGCAAGAGAAATTGGAACAGTTAGACCTGTGTGATTTACGAGCACGAGTCTCAAATCGTTTTACCACAGATCAGAGTTCTCAGAAAGCTCGTTTCGATCGCCAAAGGGCTGTCGCCAAACAATACGCTGAGCATGATCTGGTTATGGTATTAAGGACGGACTCGCCAGCAACTGGTAGCAGTAGGAAACTGTTGGCAAAGTTTAAGGGGCCGTTTCGAATTGATCGTGTACTCTGTAATGACCGATATCTTGTGAAGGATCTGAAAGACGAAAATAAAGCTTTCTCGACGGTTGTTGCAGTGGACAAACTAAAACCGTGGATTATCCTTAAAGATGCAGGTACGGGAATGGTATGAGTCGAAAGGCGAAATAGGCATGGCTAAATGGTATGCTCAATCGTATGAATTGAGATGGCCATGGCTAGATGTCAAGCTCGCAAAAGTAAGAATCTTGTTGGAGATAGGCATGGCCTAAATGGTATGCTCAATCGTATGAATTGAGAATGGCCATGGCTAGATGTCAAGCCTCGCAAAAGTAAGAATCTTGTTGGAGATAGGCATGGCTAAATGGTATGCTCAATCGTATGAATTGAAATGGCCATGGCTAGATGTCAAGCTCGCATAAGTAAGAATCTTGTTGGAGATAGGCATGGCTAAATGGTATGCTCAATCGTATGAATTGAGATGGCCATGGCTAGATGTCAAGCTCGCATAAGTAAGAATCTTGTTGGAGATAGGCATGGCTAAATGGTATGCTCAATCGTATGAATTGAGATGGCCATGGCTAGTTGTCAAGCTCGCAAAAGTAAGAATCTTGTTGGAGATAGGCATGGCCTAAATGGTATCTCAATCGTAATGAACTGAGATGGCCATGGCTAGATGTCAAGCTCGCATAGGTAGGATTCTTGTCAGAGATAGGCATGGCTAAATAGTAGGCTCAATCGTATGAATTGGGATGACTATGGCTAGATGTCAAGCTCGCATAGGTAGGAATCTTGTCAGAGATAGGCATGGCTAAATGGCATGTTCAATCGTATGAATTGACATGGCCATTGCTAGATGTCAGCTCACGCAGGCGGGATGTTTAATGTTCGGTCCATGAGATAGTCATGTTAAATGTCAAGCTCAGGAATATTGAGATGGGCATAACTAGGTGACAAGCTCATTGGACTGATACCAGTTTTGATTCTACACTAATTATGTTTAGTACGAATATTAGAGTCCGTATGTGTTTTAGGCCCGTCGCATAAATTCCCAGTTCCGAGACGGACTCAGTCAGGAAGGCCGAATGTCGGGGAATAACGGCGACAAGGTAGCGGCCAGCGCTACCGAAGGGAATCCCCCGCTTGGGCCAGCGAGCGAGGCGGTCAGTCGCGGAGATGATAGGCAGTAACGTACATACTGTATACGTGAATGGATGCCTGACTATATGTTTTAATATTGAGTTCCATTTTATATCTACAACTATTTGAGTAATAAATACTCCTTAAACGTTTACGCCTCTATATATAATTAGTTTTCCTGACAGTTGATTTATATAAGAACTTTATTAGGGCACTTTTTGAAATTCAATTCTCAATTCAAAAGAATTCAATGCTTTGATTTGTTACTTTTTTAACTCGTTTTTTTTTGGAGATATTATCAAGACTTAGGTTTTTTTATACGGAACACCCTATATATTTTTACAATATTCAAAAGCACCTATAATACATATACACCATATTTTATTTAAAGGGTTTCCGAAATATTTGATTTTTTGTTTGCAATTTAACAGTATTTCAAGATGGCTCTGGCTGTAACCAAGCAATGCGCGTATTGGTTTTTTTATTTACTTAGTTTTTGTTTGACCGTGGATGCTCGTAAATAAGCAAATAAAAGGTTTCTACAAAGCAGAAAAAAGTGGTTTTAATATTAAATAGAAAATTCAACAAACTAAGGAAACCATTAATAGCTTTGCTGATACTATAATTACAAGGAATTAATGGTAGGATTCTGTGCATATCTGCAGCACCAGTAAGGTTACCTATAAGTCTGTAAGCATCCTTAATACATGTTTACAGCCTTGCAGATAAAATTCTAGACGCTACAGATATGCATAGAATTCAACCCTAAGGTGGTTTATTTTGTAGGTGTTTTTTTTTAATTTATCATGGCTAAAATTAAAATCAGCTGGTTTCTAAAATTCTTATAGATATATTTGAATGCAGTATTTACAGAATATACCCCTATATGCTAAAAAATACATAGGCATTATGAATTACAGTAAGTGTTCGAATTATCCGCCGTTCTGTTGTAAACACATAATCGACACCGTTTCCTTACATTCTGAACTGAGTTCACTAACTCAAGTGGAGATAGAGAGTCGAACGCTTGCAAAACTGCAGCCTCTAATTCCTGCCTTGAATTGGAAGAATGCTTAAATGTAAGATTTTTAATTTTCCCCAAAGGAAAAATCCAATGGGGTTAGATTTGTTGACCTTGCCGGCCAATGTATCGGCCCCTGATTTCCAATCCAATGGTTACCAAATTGTTGGTTTAAAAACTCATTAATCCGAGCAGCATTGTGAGGGGATGCTCCTTCATGCTGGAAGTAAACGAATTCCAATTGGTTTAAAGGTATTTCATCATGAGAAGTTCAATAAAATGTAAAATATGAAAATAGCTTTCGGAGTTAAGATTCCGTTATATATCTAGGGTCCAATTATCGTGGCACGGAAAATTCCTACCCACACATTGAAACTATATCGTTCTTGGTTTCTCATTTGAATAGTAACGTGAAGATTTTCACGCGACCAAGTATAAGAATTATATCTGTTAAAAATTCCCGCACTGCTTACGTTACATTCATCCATCCATACACAGTTTAGAGCAAAATTATTATTTTCTTCACACTTTCCCCAAAACCATTAACAAAATGCCATACGACGCTCCAAATCCGCGGCAAAAAGGTAATGCACTTTCCTTGTCCGGTAGGGTTTCATTTTATACTTTTTTTAAAATGCGCCTTGCCGATGTTCTTGCTAAACCTGTTGTTTGTGCTATCTCGCGAGTGGCACGTCTTGGGTCATTTGCAGTTTTCCCTAAAACAGCAATTTCCTCTAATTCTTTGTCTCTATTTTGAGCCACATAATTTTTAGGTCTCGGTTTTTGAAAGGATCCAAAATTTATTAAATTTTTCTTTAACCTTGAGAAAATGTCTCCGGATGGTTGTTGCCTTTCATAGTAAATATTGCATGCAGCTTCCGCATTTATACCTGCTTCAATAAAACATTTTAACATGTCGTATTTTTCATAGTTTTTATACATTTTTGAATTCTTAAATAATAAAACCACTAGTAACATTTATTCAAACTGACATTTCAAAATATTTTGGCAATATAAAACAAATACGCGCATCGCTTAGTTACAGCCAGAGCCATCTTGAAATGCTGTTAACTTGCAAACAAAAAATCAAATAATTTCAAAACCTTTAAATAAAATATCAAGTGTGTTATATCATGTTAAAGGTACTTTTGTGTGCTTTTGAATAGTGTGAAAATATATAGGGTGTTCCATATAAAAAAAAACACAAGTCTTGAAAATATCTCAAATTAAAAAATAACAAATTAGAGCATTCAATTCTACGTCAAAAAGTGCCCTAATAAAGTTCTTATATAAATCAAGCATTTTCACAAATTAAAAAGTTACCAGGGCTTTTAAAAATTACATATTTTACGAAAACGCTCTGTATCTCTTATACTATGGAAGATATAAAAATACGGATTTTACCAATCGATTGCTCTTTAAAATCGAGCTCCAGAAGCATAGGTCAGATTTTTTCTAATTCCTTTAGAAATATAAGTTTTCTATTAAAAGTACCGAATTTGGCCCACCTAGCGCAGAAACTTAAGAAAAATGTCGAAATGTTACATTATTTGTATTTTTCCCATAATACAAGTATTTTACGTGAATATTATAGGAAAATTTGTGTTTCTTAGAAAAAAACTCTAACATTGTAATAGTACTAAGAAAAATATTAATATCTATAAGGAAAAACCTAAAATTTCTTAGAATTTGGAAAATTATAGTCATAAATATTGTGATTTTCAGGTGATAAGGAAATAAGCAGGGTGCGCATGCGTTAACTTCGAATGTTCTGGTTCAAGTCAGATGTAAGCAGAAATGACATAGTGTTCGACCACACGTGGTTCTGTTTTCTTTTATTTAAACTTAAATGATCTTTTATTCAAATAAATTATCTTAATAGCAAAAAAATATTTTTTGAATATATGATATCAGGTACTTACGGTTTTCTTAAAGAAACCATTTATTTTATACAAGGTCGGTACAGTTACAAATAAAGTAGTAGTAGATTTACGTCAAAATTGTATCACAAAATTGTAAATCATCACATCATAGATGTTCTAAACATATAATAGCAACATTTTCTAGCATATAGTAGCAAATACGTTAAATGTATTCTACAAGTGCAGAAATTGCCGTGAAGATGGCGGTTCTCGTATTTCACTACACTAACTTTCCATACCCGATATAAGTTTTCTACATGGCAGACATAGTTATCAAATATTTATCTACTACTTGCCAAATCAATATTTCTTAGGATCCGTTATCACAACAGTTGCCTGATTGCATACGGTGGCCCTTGATTCGCGAATTAACCGCCAATGTGGAGAGGCAATGGGTAACTGACGTGGCAGTGGTTTTGAGTAAGCATTAGAAATTTTCATATTTTGTTTGTCTTTTATGCATTATATTCTAATTAAATACACTCTACCAGGGCATTTTCTTTTGACGGTATTTTTCTTTTTTATTAGGAAAAAAAAATCAGAAATATTGACCTTTTCTTTGTAATTTTACTTTTAAACAAGTTAAACTTCTATGGAAATTATCACTACTTTAGAAATTTTACTTGTGAGTATTCCAGACTATTTTCAATTTATTAATCGTTTTTTTTTTTTTGGGTACGGTAGTAATTTACAGTAATGACTTGATTGATTTAATACCCAAAAAAACTATTAATAAATTATTTATTGAAAAAAGAGAAATCGAGGACTCATCGCGAAAGTAGAATCAGAGTTGTGAGCTCTTAAAAAACTGGGTTCAATTCCATTAGGAATGTTTGGCCTATATCTATTTTTATACATTATAAAAAAAATTAAAAGTAAATATGTAAATAGAATTTTAGGAATGTTGTCTTTCTTCTATTAGGCATTCTTCGGTCTTCAAACAAAGTATTCCCTTGTGCAGCACGTAACAGACACGTCAAAAAATCTTATTACATTTATTTGCGTTCGAAGCATGTTGGAGAGCACGTTTTGCGTGACTTGTAATCATTATCGACATCTATCGTCAAATAATTAAATTATAAGCAGTTGCCATCATTCCTTATCCTAAGCTGTCATCCTTTTTTACTGAATACGTTAAATTTTAACAGCTATAAAACTGTCATTAAATCCAAACTTCAAGCTAGATTAATCGAAACTTTAATTTAAATCTCATTACAGTTAATTTATAACCGCGTAATTTAAACTTAGTTTGCAATTCTGTATTACTGAAATACCGAGGCCAGCCGGGAGCGGCTTTAACGCAGTGTGAGCGTTGTCTGACGATGACAACTGTAACGCGTATATGATTACACTCTAACGTGGTGCCGTAACCACGCATATATCTAAGTTGGGCCGCGTGCTTCTGCAATTAAGCCATTTGTTCCATGGGCACGACATATCTGCGTAATAATTAATACCGGAGCATGATGTGATAATTATATCAGCTTTTCGTCGAAGGCATCTCCACGTCAATGTATGTAGAGTAGACATGGAGGGTTGAAATTGTTCCCAGTTATCTTTGTATTAAACTATGAATATATTCAAACGTGATGATAATCTGACGTAAATCCATAGTATAAAGCTGCAAATATAAGTGATGCTTGCTTTGTTCTTAAATTAGTTTCTTTTTTTTAGTATAATCGCGCTACAATTCTAATGTATATTCATAATGAACAAGGAAGTACTGCACATACGAGAACTAAAAAAAAATGATTCATAGTTGACGACTTTTAATTATGAAATAGAGTCCGGTGTGCAAACAAAACCGTAATTAGAATGGACTGGAACGAGCACGTGATTACTATTCGCGAGAAAAAGAGACAAAACAATCCATACAAATTGAAAAATGGCCCTAGTCCAATTAAACTTGATACAATTTTCATCGCGCCGGCAAATTGGATTGTTTCGGCCATGTTATTTCTCTTTGACATATTAATGGCGACTGCTTCCGCAAAGCGTCGACGACAACTGCACTAGCGCTAATAATTCGATTTTCATCCTCTTTTTCATAATTGTCGAATCCACTCCGTAACAAACATGTATGGTGTCCGAACGGTTAGCCACCATGGGAACAATATCGCGGAAAATGGGCTTCACCAGCAGCACTGGTATATACGCCGTTAGGGAGAAATCCTGAATCTGCCAACAGAGCTATCCTTCCTTGTTCGGCGTTAATATTAAAGCGGTTTAATTGCAACATCGCCCACACTTAGCTTATAGGTAGACAAGCTTCAGTAATAAATTTTAACATGATTGCAGTTTGTGCGTAACAATTTAGGTTACCTCCAGTGATTTGGAATTTACGTCCACTTTCGATTAAACCTTCGCCTACTTGCTTCTTTGAAATTGCTCTTTGTTTATGGAATTTTATGTTTAACTCTGTTCTTGAGTACCTTCCAATTAACAAGAATATGTATGCCAGAATGTTTTATAACAAATAGAGTGGGCACATAAATCTTCTGTCTTATTTTGTGGCAACAACGGTATACCTTGTGAACATGCAAAACTAATTAATATCTAAGTATATATGCATATCATGCATAAAATAAATTAATTAAAATAAGATTCGTGAACTTACAATAGGGCGTGCTCACTACTATAGGAATTAAATCACCACCCACATCTACGCATAAAATTTATAAAAGGGCTCTCTCGTTTATTGCGAAGTAGTAAATGTTCAACAGTAAGCGGTTGTTGAATTATATCTGTCAACATTGCGTGTTTAATTAACTTTTAATTTGAAAATTTATATCATTCTTTCTACGGAGCGGTACTCCATGCTCAGGGCTTTCCGAATGATGTCGGGGGTAGCTAGGATTCCCTTGTATATTGTTGAAGGTGATTTTATATCTTGCAATAGCTTCTTTGGGATTTCTGCTGTAGCACCGAGAATTATAGGCACGATCTGATGCACATTGATGCTCTATATGCTCTATATTGGCAAATTGCAAGTAGCTACCTGTAAATTTTCTCTTAATTTTTTTGTTGCATATTTGGTGGTGAAAATATTGCAATATCTACACTGAGAGAAGGAGATGTGTTAAATTAACAAAAAAATAGAAATCTAACAAAAAATGTTGGTTAAATACAGTCACACAAAAATGTTTGTTAAAGTAACAAAATGTAAATGCTAAAATAATCATGTAGATTTGACAATATTTTAGTATTGTTTTAGCAATCAAGATAATTTTATTTTATACGTTGATTATGGTTAAGATAATAAGTATTCGGGGTAAAATAAACAACTATTTCTAGTTAAGTCTACCAAAAGTTTTAATTAAAATTTAAAACAGAAATTTTTAGGTTAAATAAACATTTTACCTTAAAATGAATAAATGTTATCTGTTTTGTCAAAATAACAATTTTTGCTATGTTAAACAAGAAAATTATGTTGAGCCAAAGCAGAATTGGTTTTTAGTTAATAATATTTTATAAGGAGAAATGTTCAAATGTCATGGTATTGTACATTTATCATCTTCTAGTGCGAAGTATCCGCAACACGGGATATATTTAAAACCCTCAAAAACTATCCGTTTTATTGACATCACTGCCTTTGCACGTCACCAATCGGTGCTTTAATGTTCACTGTTCCTATTGAATGTTTGACTAGTAAAATACAATAGCTTTAATTTTATTTTTTGACTGTTGTGCTTTATCATCCTTATGTGTCATTCCTGCTGTGAAATAGGAGAAGCGCCATCTCTACTGCGATTTCTGAAATACGTACTATAATGGATTTTCCGACCATTTCTTTTTTTTTTAAAGAAATAAAACTTTATACCTAAATCTGCCTTTTCTTTACAGATACCTACTCTTCTATGTTTAATGATATGTAAAAATACAACTCCACTTCGCTAGATGGCTATGAATTTATGAATATAGTCGATATATCTCAAATTCACCACTGAAAAGTATTCACGTTTCTTCTATATATTTTCAGGCCGATAGTAGATACATCGATTCACAAAGAAAATCCCTTTCGATTTCGGATTTATTACAGAAATATCATTCAATTGATTTGATTTGACAAAAAATAAAACAGTTTTTATAGAAAGCTTTTATTAGCAACCAGTTTGTCTCTATGGAACTCAAGTCATTTATTTAATATTAACTGCCTTGAGTCTCCACTCCTTTGTAGTAGTGTTGAAACCTAGGAACTTCTTTGAAACCATACAGTTACCCGACGATAAATTTATACATCTGTTTACCACGACTACGGTGCAAATTAATTAACAGGTATGTACATAAAATAATAATTACATCTACTATGGTTGGTGATTTATCCTATGTACATATGTATGTACCACAACAATTGCTAGTATATGAAAGAACGCAGTTCTAAACGATAAAACGATGTGATTGCCTTCGTTATACGGTTTTCTTGTAAGACTAACTAAAATTGTAGTTAACTCAGCAAACATTACAAAACATGTAATATAGTTACATCGATAGAACGAGTTTTGTTAAAGTGCGTTTCATAATATGCCACTCTGAAGCGCTCTTCTAAAAATTATGATTTAATTAAAATAACAAAATATTTTTTTTATTCAATTGTTTTAACCTTATATTTTGTTCAATTTGATTAAAAATATTGTTAATGCAACAATATTTTTTCCGATAAAGTAATGTTGGTTGACGGAATGCACTTTCTTCTCTGAGTATGTCATGTTACAGATTCTGTTGATTTGTATCTAATAGAACTATTGGCCTGATATCTGGCCTATAAGTTAGTATCTTTTTGTATTGTTCGATTTCAGTACAGTAGAGCAGTGTCCGATCATGATTATTTTCAATTTTAAACGCCAGTCAGTTGTGCAAAATTTTTGCGACCGCATTCTATCCATTCGACCATAGTTGAACAAGCTTTAATGAGAGGTTCGTTAGTTTCAGGCTTGCTTTACACAGCTGCAGCCAGTCGTTTCTTACTTCCGGATCCTTTATTATGCATTTATTATAGTTCTATATAGGGATCATATCGTTCTGTATTGATATTAAAAAAAATAGTTTTTCATCGTCCACTATGGCAAAAATTTTCAAATGAAAAGCAAATTGAAACATATGAGGAAACCGTCTCCGATAACTAGGAGTTTGTATTAGCATTAGTATCAGTAAATGAAAGAGCATCCCCAATTTCCCATTAAAAAGTCTTCAGTCCAATACCGTTGTTCGGACTTAGTGTAGATCGGATGTTATCTTAAATTTCATCCCACAAGTTCAGACCCTTGAGTTCAGAATTCTATTAAATGAAAACATTTGCAGGTTCTCTACAAGAATGTCCTTCTCAAAAATCACATATGCGACCCTTAACGGTGATGATAGAAAAAAGTGTGTAGGTGCCTTCTGGGTCTATAGTGACCTGTAAAAACGGAATTATTATATTTAATTTGATTTTGAAACGATTGGATTTTGTGTTTGGTGCTCACGTTATAAGTAGAAAACAATCTTTGATGTTGTGTTTGATTCGAAGAGAATAGTTGGCTCGCATTTTTCTAAGATAATCATGTAATGTAAAAAATTATTATTATAGTTATATGATATAGTTATTTTTACCAAGGTTTGTTTTTTTTTTCTGGGATTTTTAACACGGAAAAAATGCTTTCATTAATGTTTATATTGTTTATATGTTTATATTTTTCATCTAAATTATAGATATAGCAAAAACGCAAAGAAAAAGTACTGGGAAAAGGATAATTTTCTATTTACATGTTACCAAAATTTACTTAAAAGTATGAAATTAGCAAATTTTCACTATAAACTGTTCTGATGTGTCAGTTTTGATAATTTTTCATTTTATAAGTTCAAATATAAGTTAACCCCAGTTTTAATTATAATCAATTTCATAAAAAAAATATAAACTTACTTTCTACCAAGTTGAGCCTAAGGAAGCATACAATATAAAAAAATATGGATTTTTGAAAAAAACAAAGAACTTTCATGGCTTTGTGATTTACTTGGTGGATTCGCCAAAGGAAAAGTCAAGGATCTGTGGTATTTCCAAACACCCTATATTTGCCAGCGCACAAAAGGAACTGTAGTTCCTTGCAGTTAGGTATAGGTTAGCAATCTTATACACTGCATGATATTTTTGGACGAAATGAAATACAAGTAGCCTGCAATTATGTTTTCCTATTTCGCATATACAATAAGCACTTTGTGTAAATGTGTTGCCAAAAAACAATTTCACAAAGATTCACTTTGTAACACTGTTTTTCCACTTTGTGACACTGTTTGTGGTGACATTTTATGCGAAGTTGGTATGCAATTCATGGTTTCACATTTCATATTTGACATGTTTATGTAGGATTTTGCGTAGAATTGCGTATGATTGCGTAAGTTAGCTGGTCAGTATAGAAGGAATACGATCGGTTGTGGGGGTGTTGCAATTTTTTTGTCAACTGCTATCTCGGATCACAAGAGATAGCGGTGTGTTTCTTGTAGGATAAGCATTTCAAGTGCGCATGTATCAGCATAAATATGAAAGCGAAACCAAACGAAACAGTAATGTTATAATAATATGCTATTAAACACTAGTCACAAAACAAAAGTTACGTGGGACATAATTAATAAAGAAATAACCCAAGACGGAAATGACAATTGGGAAATTATGGATGGTAATGAAGTCATAACTAGTGAGATAGAGTTAACTAATCTTTTTAATCAAGCTGTAAACTTCTCCTAAACCCCTCACCACAAACTGCACTAAACTGGACGTACGTTTCGATAGCAAAGCTATCATCATCAGCAGAAACACTGAACTGCTTTCTGCTGATGATGATAGCTTTGCTATCGAAACGTACGTCCAGTTTAGTGCAGTTTGTGGTGAGGGGTTTAGGAGAAGTTTACAGCATTACCAGTACCACAGTTTGGAGTATTTTTGTTGTACTTTTTAATCAACACTTTCATAAATTTATTCCCAATATTGTCCCATTGGGGTTTGAGAATAGGCGAATACTTCGCGATTCAACTAGCATGTATCTTACTCCTACAGATATAAATTATGTTGTTAGGGTAATTGATAGTGTTTCGGATAAATCTTCATCAGGATTAGATGAAATTTCATTTTTTTAAATAAAATCTGTTAAAAATAGTGTAAACACACAGTTGGTATATATTATTAATCTATGTTTCTCGTGCAGCATATTTCAAGATGCACTAGAGACATCTAAAGTGATTCCTGTGTACAAAAAGGGTAATCATACAAATAAGGATAATTATCGACCCATTACACTGTTGTCAATATTGAGTAAAGTAATCGAAAAACTTTTAAATATTAGATTAAACAGTTTCTTATATAAAAATAACATTTTAAGTGACTGTCAATACGGTTTTATACAACATAGATGAACAAATGCTCTTTACAATGCAATGGACTGTATTTATAAAAATCATGACCGGGGTAACCATGTGTGAGGGCTCTTTTTTGATTTGAAAAAGGCCTTTGACAAAATAAATTATAGTATTCTATTTGAGAAAATGAAGGCATATAGAATCACTGGAATTGCAGACGTTTAAATCTTTTCTCTGCGATAAGGAGCAGGTCACTTGTATTGGAAAGGCTTACCCTGCCGGAGTTGGTGCAACAGGAGGAATGCCGCAGGGTTCTCTTTTGGGAGCTACCCTTTTTCTTATATAGTATTGTGATTCTCCGGCTATATGCTTTTTACGGCAAAAGGAAAATAAATAAATAACTTTCTTTAATAAAACAGTGCAATCATTAATAACATGTATAATTCATGAACAAATCTATAAGGAAATATATAAAAAAGTATGAGAACTCTTACTCAGGGGAGTATAGCTATTTGGATATTCAAACAAGTATTATCAATTATCCAGTATAACTTAGATCCTTTTATTCAAATAAGAACTTTTAAAATCTCCCGCGCTATCATAAGGGCATAGAAAACCACCAACCACGTTTGCTAATTTACAAAAGCTCAGAATTTAAATCTCATACGAAATAATAATAATTTAAACAATGTTTTACCAGATACCTCGTTTTCGGTTTATACAAATGCCAGAGTACCTCTGGAATGTGATTTATTGTAGTGACAATCAGATTCGCTCGTATATCACCTCCTTCGTTACTTCAGGATGTATGATTAGACTCGGGACAGCAAACACATGTAAATCCCATGTAAAACATGTACCCAGATATAGTAAACACCAAATTCGTGAATTTATCCCCTACGATACCAGATATACCCCCGCCCCGCAATATGGTTTAATACATTTATATCTGATGAGAAAATGACACAGCTTTTTTAAGACTTTCCATCAACTATCAACACGTAACCAAGGATTTTCATACATTTTCTTTATACGAATCACATTGAGTCACTACCCCATTTAATTAAAATAAACACCTAGGATACCAAGCTATCGTACAGTTGTCAGACGATAAATTATATTCAACTTCCATGACTACTAGTGTGAATTAATCCAAATTATACTGGACCTTACAAACAGGTGTGTACATAAAATAGTAACTGCATTTCAATATGGTTGGTAGCTTTCCTCTTATGAAACACAGCAATATATTAATGACCTAAATGATAGAATTTCAGTGTCGGCATTGTCCCAGTACGCTGATGATACGAGCTGTATAGTCTCTCGTGATACCTTAAATGGGACGGTTGTGATTTCGTCGGAGATGGTGGACAGAATGTTGGGTTAGTGTCGGGATAATGCTCTCATGTTGAATATACGAAAGAAAACAGTTTAGATGTATGGTTAGATGTAATGGCGGCACTACCCCAGAGTTTGAGTCAGCAAAATTCTTAGGTTTAGCGGTAGATAGTACTCTCTCGTTCGGGAACATTGTAACAGCCTCAATAAAGAAAATGTCAACTTATCATTACATGATGTGTACAATCTTAGGAGGGCAGTTACCATGGGTGGGTTAAAGGCCTTTTATTATGCCAACATTGAATCGCGCTTGAGGTATGGCATTATTTTCTGGGGATCCTCGGTGGGTTTTCGTGATGTATTTATGGCTCTGAAAAAAATTGTAACAACAATATGTCATGCACTGCCTCATGCAGAGATTTATTCAGTGTTCCTGGAATACTGCTGCTGGCGTCTTTGTATATATACGAATTCGTAGTGTTTCTGAGCAGCATGATCACATGTTCACTCGTACCGCTAATGTTTTTAATGTTATGGGAACGAGAAATGGTGGAGAAGACTTCCCGCTCATGCTACTGCCCAATATGAGAAGGGTCCATATTATTGGTTACAAAGTCGTATAATGCACTGCCTGGTAATATAAAAGTTATAAAATCAATTAATATGTTTAAACTAAAAACAAAGAAGTTTCTCCGACAACAATTCTTTTACAGTTGATGACCTTGTATCCACTCTATGTTGAGGGGGAAGGAAGTAATTTTTTTTTTTTTTGTGTGGACTGTTTATGATATATACCAAATTGAATATATTATTGACAATTACTGATGTTCATTGAATTTAAAGCAAATATATGCTATTATTATAAAATAATTGCATCACAAACACGAAAATATTGGAAATTCCTTGCATGGATAAAGAATCCTATTTTGAATAGTAAATGAAAGTAAATCAATGCGAAATAGGGAAAATTGTATAAAAACACATGTTACAATGACTGTTACAGTCAATCACTTACGACAACTGCCATTGTTATACTAGTGTTTTAATATGCTATTTACTGCGTGTACAATTTAATATGAAGTTGCAAACTAAATTTGTTTCCTATAAGATTAATTATAATTGGAATTATAATTAATGATGTATATTTTTGGAATAGAACTCGGCAGTTTATTTTATTGCCTTTATTTTCGTTTCTCAAGTAATAATATACCTACCATAAATTCTAAGCAATGTACATTCATCTACCTAAAGCTATCAACTAAAAGAAATTTTAGACGGTACACACATACATCGTGTTTTTAAAGTAAATTCTCGCGCTTCCGAAACTGTTGACATTCTTGTTTTACACTAAACACGTCTTAAACTATTGTCGTGCTAATGTCGACTGCGGCTCCTTAAATATAGATCCGTAGCAATTAGTTTTGTTGTTCTGATAGTGCTTGTGTATAGTATGTACAATAACGAGGCTCCACAGCTGAGTGGTCTCCATTCGTATTTCGGTCCTTTTGCTTTAGTACGCTCGCTTATTACAAGGAGCTTCGTTCACGGTTTACGACTAAAATTAAACTAGGCTATTCAGATACAGTTTAAGTCTACTATTCGGCTTGTGTATTTTTGGAAGTACCATTAATACGGATCCAGTGATTAACATGAACGATTGTGAAGTTTGACACTGACATTAAATAATTCTTCTATTTATCCTATAAATCCGGAATAATTACTTTTTTATTTTATTATTATTTAAATATAGAGTCATTCATTCATGGAGTCACTACATTCATACTCGTTGCGAACAAATACCAAAATATCTGTCGATATACCCATATTATCTATTTTAATTTGTCAGATAAATTAACTATCTGCGGTAAAACATCATTGTGTACAGCTTACCACAATTTTACAACAAACTTCTATAGACACTCTAGTAAATGCAATGACACCAATAAATGACATAAAATTTTGTTAATATTTTATTAAAATGCAAAGACATACTCCACAACGGTTTTTAGTGTTGCAATTTCACTTTATTAAAGTTGATGATTTTGTGAAAGATATTCTCATGATTTAGGCATTATACGAATAATTAGCTGTAAGTTTTAATAGTATACTCATTCACTTTGCATTCATATAGCACATATCACTAACAATAAGTGCTTATTACATTGCGTGGTATTTGCACTTATCAATATTAGCAGATATTATTAATTCGTTTGTTTGAACGAACAAACTCTTGGGTAAAGTAATGATACATGCATTTATATATTCATTTTCAGAGGTTCTTTTCGTAATTTTATTAAAATTGAAATGCATTACTTGAAAAAAACATGTAAATAACACCGTAAGATGAAGTGAACAGAATCGTTTTCTGTGTTATCTGTCTACAGGCGTGCTCACGTGCGTTAAGGACAATAGTATAATCAACCACTATTAAATATTCGACAGGGCGTAATGCATGGGATAATTCTTTTTGCTGCTTTCTAGTCACATTCACCCCATAGTTGAAATATTAATAGAATCGCAAATATAATTGTTTCTCTCATTCACAGGCGGCAGATATGCAGAATTGTATCATATGGTAACAATTAACATTTAACAGAAAATTCGTGCCACAACGTAGAAGCATATGCAATACTCTTTCTCAAGAAGAAGCATATGCAGTACTGTGCTGTGCAACTGAAACCAATCAGAGGGCATATACAAACAAATGAATTCGTATTGCAACAGATAGCCAGGCGATACTGGGCGCAATTGAACACTGAATGAAAAATGGGTAACAATAAAAGAAATCATTGTTTACATGAAATAATGCATTCAGATTGGTTCAAGGAACGAGTTCATCAAATCAATGAAAAAGATTTTGTTAAATGACGATGGAATTTGTTGAGTAATTGTCCATTGTGTTAATGAAACCAAAATCATTGAAATGGCAGCTTTATTGGCTCCAAGAAATATGTTACTGTTGTAACGAACACTAGTTTTGTTCTAACAACTTTATTTGGTTTACTGACTGACCGTCAGTTATCAATTTTATGTATAAACTCCAGTAGAGAATAAAGAAAGGCATCAACACAATGAATAATACTTGGTTATATGCTAATCGCAAGTGGTTGACTATGTATGTATGTTATTCATAATCCTAATAAATTTTAGTTATTGTTATAGAGTAAACTTCTAATTAAAATAATGAACTTGATTCATTGATGCAATAATCGCATTTTATTCACTCAATTCACTTTTGAGTAAGCGTTGCAGCTTAATTTAATTGGATTGCAGTAAAAGTAATATTAAAAGATTGGTATCGAGCATTGGTGATTACCAAAAGATATCGAAAGAAAATGCGTTAATAATCAACCGTAAGGATGGCATCATAACAGGGGCTCATGGTCTATTGTGGAGGAATCACAAAGCAAGCAGAAAAGGGAATAGAAATGTGAGTACCTGCACCCTAAAAAAATGTGGTAAAATTACCCCAAAAATAGATGGCAACTGGGCTACCGCCTATTTTTGGGGTAAATTTACACCTATAGGGATTTTTCACATGCTTGTGGAATATTCCTTGAAAGTGTGGTAATTTTTCCTGGTAAATTTACACCTCTAAAGTAATATTCCCTAATGGAATGGAATAATTTCAGGTAGATTTACCACACCTTCAAGGAATATTCCACTAGTATGTGAAAAATCCCCTATAGGTGTAAATTTACCCCAAAAATAGGCGGTAGCCCAGTTGCCATCTATTTTTGGGGTAATTTTACCACATTTTTTTTTTAATGTATAGATTAGAGTAACAACAAAGAAATTAGAAATAATTGATTATTAGGTTGTTTTATCATCCAGAAATATTAAGTTTCAGTTATCTAATAACATGTTTATGTCATTTAGAACTTAATGCAGATTCTCCAGTTAAATATTCAAAATATACCATTTATAATATTATATTTAATTTTAATAATTTCTGAAAGATATATTAATTAGTTGGATTACAGAGAGTTTACAATAATTTCAATAAATTTTTAAATTCAATAAGCAATGTTTTAAAGAGTAAACATTTTGGGAGAAAGGTCGATATGAAAAGGCAATAGTTACTAAGAATTGGTTGTATGCATAATACAAAGATCTAGTTGAATGTAACCATAAAATAAATTTTGACTAACAAAATACATTAAAAAATCTTATCAATTTGAGTTTGGATTTGGAGCTTTTTTATTTTTGTTGCCCTGTTCAGGGTACATTTAAAAAAAAAATACCTCTGCAGAACTTCTAATGTGTTAGAAGCTTCTTTTGCGTACTGCAAATAAAAATTAAAATATGCCGCCATCATTTGTTGTAATGCAGAACGAAATGAATCTGTTGAGTCTAATAACTGTCTTCCTACCATTAAAGCATGCGACTTCACATTTCCTAGAAAAGAAAAATAAATGTAAAAAACATATGAAATAAATATATTTTTATTAATACCTTCTTCCAAGCATATTATCAACTGTGTATTCACCTCAATTTCTTCAAGTTTAGATTTATCCTGAAAATTTTTTAATAAATTTAGCATTTAAAAATATATTGTATGTAGATAATAGTGCTGCGAATTGAAGCCTCTTTATGTGAAACCGGGGTTTGGATGCAGTGATTAATCGTCTTTAAAAATTGTTGGTTTTCAAAATCAAATCCAGTTTTTAAGAG
The DNA here is from genome assembly GCA_004143645.1 of Protaetia brevitarsis. Classification (NCBI taxonomy): domain Eukaryota; kingdom Metazoa; phylum Arthropoda; class Insecta; order Coleoptera; family Scarabaeidae; genus Protaetia; species Protaetia brevitarsis. The sequence goes on from RXPK01004775.1 coordinate 49,660, forward strand.
CAGATTATTGCGGCTTAAATAGGTTTTTCGAATTTAAAATACATAGCACTTTTAAAAAAGTAATACGTATTGTTTTTAGTTTGAAACTGGTTTTGAAAACCGATTTTAAAAACTGAATTTTAAAAACCGATTTTTACTAAAAATCGATTAACCGGTTTTTGATATCTGGCGATTCCCGCAATACTAGTATATACATAGATAATGTTGTGATTAACTATTGAACTCAAATTTGCCGTCCTGCAGTCTTGCACATTTGCATGTATAAGTACTTAATACCTACTTTACTTTTATCATTAAATCCTAGAGTAAAACCAAAATAGTCTCTTCCTTACTTTACTTGTATCATCACTTAACAACGAAAACATAACCTCCAATAACGGCAAGACACTAGTCGTTTTATATTTCCAAATGTTTAATGAAGGAGAAAAAAAAGAATTGACTCCTTCAAAACGAAGACTTTCTGTTGTTTAAATTGAAAAGTTTGATACGGTAGTTTCCTGCGTATCACTTGCACGTTGAAAACTTTAAATAAATGTATCATATCTTGTAGCAACAATACCGCCAAATGCTATTGAGGTTTAAGTTCCCAGTATATCATATTAGATATCCATACGCAGGTGTATGTCTATTATTTATGTGTGCTGTCGTAGCTAAGTACATGGTAATCATCTCAATACATAATTAATGTAAAATGAACTTACCTCAATCTTTATTTGCAAGACAAAATGAAAAACACACCATTTACATTTATGCGTTGAAGCCATCATTGTAGATGCCGCACTTGTATTCAAACTGCGTACCTCAAACGCTTGCGCGTTGTATAGTCGACGGCTATGTAATGCATTCTCGTAACGGGTTTAATTTTTGATCAAGCGACACAATGTAATGCAATGTTAAAAAAAAACATTTTGTGTTCCAATCAAATAACAGATGCATATATATAATATATATAATTAGGATTTCATGCCCCTTGTATTGTCCATATTGTGTTTTTACCAACATAAATGGTAATATTCCACGAAATATGTTATTTTTCCTTGCTCCTAAGCAAATTTCCCCAAGTGGGGGAAAATTACTTCATTTATTGAAGTATTTTTCCATCAAAGTCGGTTTACCAGGCAAAGTTACACCTAATTTGTGGTAATCTGATGTTTACCCTCTTTTTTGTGTAATTTTACCTTATATTTCATATGTTTTTTCACATACCAGTGAGGTAAATTTACCATCATTTTTTACAGTGTGCCTACCAAGCGTTTTTATCATTCCTCCAAGAACAAATTTAATTCATTTTTATCAGTATCGTGTCTCAAGTATTATTCTCAATTCCCCCTAAGAGATCAGAGTTCAAATGTACGCCCTCCACCCCACCACACATCAAACTCTCACTCAGTCAGCGACCGCGGTGTAACTTGGTAATTCAATCACTGTCGTACACCTTTAAGGTATGTTCGTTTTTTGCATTTTCAATGATATTGCAAATCATTGAACTAACGAACAAGGTATCATTTAATACTTTATTGCGTTCATATCGTGAATTATTTTAGGAGTGTATGAAGTTACCTTAACAAATATTATCCATAGACTAAATGTACAATGATTTGTTACAATAATGAAAACTATTTATTTATTTCACTAATGAATCTTATTATTACTTAATCAAAGATTGTAAATGATTTATGATAACAATGACACATTTCGTTCTGTTGATGAACATTTTCTCAGTGAACTGAGTGACCTAACAGACCACAATAGAGTCACTTTGCTGCGAGTACCTGGAAACTTGGCAATCGAAGGATACGAAACAGTCGACGGGTCGTCAGAGGAAGGAAGGTTCATTCATTCATTCATTCATTCATTCAAGTTAGGGTGGGCACTTGATGTCCGGGCACTTGAGCAAGGTGCTCATTGTACCATCCCTATTGATTCTCTTATTTCCACTCGAGCAGCTTGGTGTTCTCTATAAAGCCCAGTATCTTGCCTAGTGGAAACTTGAGGACCTTCGAGGGCTCCAATATATCTCTCCCGAAGTACTTTTGCCTAAGTACCTTAAGTTCCTCACAAGTGCAGATTACATGTAAACTCGTTTCCTCCTGTAGTTCGCATCGTCTACACCACGGTTCGCTTACTCGGCCTGTGTTGTACAGATGCTTTTTCAGGGGACAGTGTCCAGTTACCAACCCAGTAATGGTCTTAACTTCTTTCTTACTGCGCCTGAGTAGGTTATCAGAGAAACTACCATCCCCATCCCCTATCAGCGTTTTGGTATGGAGTTGACCTTCAGTCGACCTCCATTTCTTTGTAGTTTTTTATCTAAGCAGGTCCGGATCTCCCTTTTTGCGGAATCCTTAGTGATCCCACATACGGGCTCTAGACCCATGAAGTGTCTCTTAGAGCCCTCCTTGGCTAGTTCATCGGCTATTACGTTGCCCTTTATATCCTCATGTCCCGGCACCCAAATCAGAGACACCCTGTTGTCTCGTGCCAGTGTATTGAGGGATAGTTTGCAGTCTCTAACTAGTTTTGACCTAGTTACTGGGTTCGAGACTGCCTTAATGACAGCATGGTTATCAGTCATTATATTAATTTTCCTCCTCATGCAGCCCTCTTTTGCAATCATTTCTGCGCAGGCTGCAAGGGCGGATACCTCTCCCGTAATGGGATGACCGCAGAGTACCGCATTCACACAGAATATTGTTTGATTATTGCAGCATAAATTTTCTTGTTTCCTTTATTCTAATATAGTTCTGTAACGAGTGTACCTAGTAAACATGACTGATAATTTATCTCACTTATCAGCATTAGAAGCGTTGGGGAATTTTAAAAATCTGAGCGATTTGTTATTAGATATTTGGGCGTGAGAAAGCTGTAAAACTTCTTGGGATTAGGGCGTAGGTACAATCGGTAATGCGAGGGCGGATCAATTAGCGAAAGAGGAATTAGCTCGATAATTAGGTCAGGGTTAATTTTAGCTAGGGTAGTTAACATGGCCTTTAAGGATAAACTTGATACTAACTGGCAGGGTAGATGAGATATTACTTCAAATGGGAAGTGGACTAGGAATTAATAATGCGCCACGGTAATTTTAAATTATTTTTATGTAGAATTAGGAGGGTTAATCATTCGCACCATGAATGTGGCGGAGCAGATACAGCGCGGCATGTTTTATTTCAATTTTCACTGATGACTGGCGGTCGCGTACGGAAGTTAGGGCATTAGCTAAGGGATTAAATTACACACAGTAGAACATAAACCCTTACAAATGTTTGTTTTCTTATCAAGAAGAATGCTCTACAAAATAAACAGTTACTGCGCATATTGGAAGTAGTAATTATATTGTTATTGGGAAATCATAATAATAGTTGTTAAAAATTTAAAAAAAGTTTAACTTGCATGAATACAAATAAATGCTACAACATGTATTATTTCTTGGGAAAAATATGTATATGTGATGTTTACTACAGATTATAGTAAAATTTCGTAATTTTAGAGTTAAATTTACTCAACCTTAATATCTTTTTCGAATAAGTTCAGGTTCATCTTTAGGTTTTTTGCTCATACAGTATTGACAGACCATGAAATAAATGCTCCATCTATTTTAAGGAACGCAAGGAAGATAGGATATCAACAAGGAATCTAGGAAAACATAAATAAAAGAAACTCGTTTTCGAATAAATCAATCAGTGCACGTTGTAGAATCTTACTAGGAAAACATGTCAGAACTGTTTGTGTAAGAGTTTATCGAGAGATACCTACTGCAGTAAAATTAGTACTACCTGATGATATATTGTTCAAAAGTGGTCTATTTTAATATCAGTATATTTGTCAACGACTTAGAGAGGAGCCTACGTAAACACAGGAGACGTTATATAGGCCGCAGGCATACATATTTACTCAGTACTACTCCTGGTGGTATTCGCGATCTACCCGAGGAATATATCATTGGACCTGTCCCAAAACAAACACTTCTAATGAGTAAACAGAGGCAGTTTATCTAAGGCAGGCGAATGTCATCTACTTAATCATACCATAGAAACGTCTCTAACGGATAATTAATAGACGCGACGCTTACGACTAGCTATCATTAATCAACAATTAAAAGTCAAATTGACGCCATTCTTTGCTGTCGTAACGATCTTGAAAATGAATTTGTGCGGGGGTAAACGTTAATAATCCGTCCTTTATATACTGTGTGGTATACTAAGTGGCCCGTTTTGTTGCTTAAGCATCCGCTTTAAAGTTAAATTACGTCCGCTTTTATGGTTCCGCTCTTTCCGTTTTTATTTCTCCGTTTTTGGACGAGGGATACACGTGCGTGCCCCTTTACATTTACGCAATGTCTGGGATATGGAACACATAAGTTACGACGTTGTGTTGAAGATTTAGGATACTTTACAGTTATTGCCATATAACGTTTTTGTTTTATGTTTTTGTCCGCATACCGCTATTAGAATGACATATTGCACGCTCACGCAGGAATTCGCATACGACTGAAAAAGAGGACCAAAATGTAATATACACATCTGAAAAAATTAGCTCTTAAAACGAACTTTATACGTTACAATGCAAATTAGTACATATTTATACACACGTACTTATTTGGCGCCCAATGTAAAGTAAGATTAAGGATTATTTTCATCCTGTACAATTCTAATAGGTTATTGACATAAGAGCTTTTATGCCAATTTTGAAAACAAAATTATTGCCAGAGATATATATGTAGAGAGCATTTGGTGAGGAATAGGAATGAGGCAGCGCGATATCTCACTGCACTCAGAAAAGTCCCAGCATTAAGCTAACCAAAATTTTGTCATATTGTAACAATGCTGTTTGGTTGTACATGGCGAACCAATTTTTTTTATTGCAGGAGCGAAAAAAAATTAGGGCATTTGTTGTTAATACAACAACTTTATATTGTTAATAGTTTTTATTTAATGCTTCATGCTAACCGCATTTTTAGTTGAATGGAAAAAAGAGCATGTTGACTTTCTAGTAATATTAAATGAACCATTTTTATTGTTAATTGTAACAAGTTCAAACTGGAATTTAACTAAACCGATGCCAGCTAAATTCTTTCTTTATAGAAGCCAAGAAATTGCTTGGCTTTAACTCAAAGTTTGGTCATAATAAAACAAAATAACTTTTCTGACTATGGAACGAATTTTAAAATTCTGAAAACTTTATAATAAATATCCGATAGGGGCCCATATTTTATGGCACGTTAAATGTATTGGCATAAGGACGGTGCTATTTGACTTATATTTTTTTAACAGATTCCGAACCGAAAACTCACTTTGACATACCGCTACAGATATCTCAAAATTTTAGTACTGTAAACTATGTAAGAGTTGTAGCCTGTATTTCATTTAGGTATAAAATTAAAAACTTTGATCAGGGCGCTAAGAAAGAAGTATTTGTAAAGAAGCGTAATAAATTTATTCGCATTCCAGGTTTGTTATTTTAAAGAGGAAACTTGAAATTTTCCAGATCCGTCGACGGATCCAGGAGGATAAAGTTTTGATATTGGCCCTTTAAAGTACGACATTTACAACAGCAATTCGCTGTACTTTATATTTACTTGTTTCTGATATTCTTATTTATTGTCTTCAATTTATGGCCTTTTCATTTCTATCTTCACATTATTAATATTTTAATTAATATCTTTTTTTAAATTACTATCCCCACAAATAAATGTGTTTTTGCCAGGATATTCGTAAGAAAATTAAAACCATAAACCATAGAGTATTTGCATTTCCCTTGCGTTTCATTCCCCTTCTCCATAAATTACAATCATATCATAATGTTCTTCTTTTTGTAGACCTGAACATGATTTAATTGTAATGTACGTCAGTAATTAGTGACAGTGAGTTAACAGGAAAAAGCTACCGATATTTACGCTTCAGTATACCGACTTGGCTGTATTTTGTTTCCATATATGCATTCTTTAAGATTATGAAATGTTTCTAGAAAATTTATAAATAATAATAAATATAAATTTATAAATCTGTAATTGGGTGAGTGAACCTCATGCCCTATTTATCTATTTTTATTTGACAGACTGTATAAATTATATTTATTTTGCTGGAAGAGTACCTGTTTTTTAAGCTTTATATTTTTCTTTTTTGATGAAGACATTTCTTAATTAAGAAAAAATCGAATATTAATACATGAGAAGTAACGTAGAGTGATAAATTATATTTTTGTTTAGCTTAAATCAATTTTATTTCCACACGGAAGATATCATTACCATACTACATTTAGTAACTACTTTTATACCAATGTTATTGTTAATTTAACATTTAATACTTATTCAAACAACTTAAAATATAGGAAGAGTTATCGAAAACTATCTACAACAATATGTATCAATGGTTGCGTACTCCACAGGTCATATGTAAATATTATTTATACAATAAATATAGGCCCGGAATGTATTCTAGGAGTGTCTAGAAACATATCGCGAGAGCACACAAGAAAATAGATAAAAGAAAAGCGCAAAGAACACTGGGGTAAAACAATCAGGCAAATTCATGGAAATACCTTTACTAAGGGACCATCAAAGAATAAGACTGAAGAACTACTGCAACTTAGTAGGAATTATATTTGCATTGTTACAGGTCTCCTTTCAAGGCACTGCCCACTGAAAGGACACCCACAGAAAATTGGGACTAACTCTGAGGATACCAACTGCAGACTGTGTAATGGAATGACAGAGAACGCCTACCACATTTTGTGCGAATGCAAGGCTCAGGCCGTAAAAAGACAAGCAATTTTGTGGCAGGAAAAAATTCAATCCAGAGAATTACTTCAATTAACCAACCAGAGATCTCTACATATTCATGCAGGATGCTAAGATACTGGAATGGCTGGTATAATTTAATGAGTAAAACAAATGGGAGACCAAATACAAAAAAGGCAAGAGGTAGTAGTATCAATAGAGTGTAGCTCAGCCATTGGATTTTTCTCTACTTAATACATTGCAATTGAAACCGATTACCTCCTCCTCGATCACAATTAGAGAAAATCGTGTAACTTTTTTTGAGTCAAAATGTTTATCTTTCTCCTTGCACTAAAAAAAAATAACTTCGGCAAAAAACCAGGCCGATATCGTTTTTCATAGTTAGTTCATAGTTTTCATTTGTCGAGGTGGTACCTAGTAATCATCGTCCATCCATCTCTTTCCCCCTTAATGATTAAAATTGTTTTTGCGAAAGTTAAGGTCTTGTGCCTGTGCATCCATCGCCTCGATTAAGCTTAAGTACTTTAAATATCAAATATTCATTCTACGTTTTAGCCCGAGACCTTAGATTAGCTGTTTATCTGCTTTTAGTATTCTCATTGCTCCTTCCAGAGCAACATGGTACGTTCCTTCAATCCCGTCTGGTTGTTATTCTCCCCAACTGTTGTCTAGATAGAAGCCGCTTCTCTCCTTAGTCAGAAGATCCATGGACACTACTATAACCTGGGAGGTTGCCGTCGAAACCATTCAGTAGAAACTTGCGATTGGTAGGACTCCTCTCATCTGCATTGTGCTCATCATCCTTTATACTTCTACATTGCCCATGAACCCATGTATTTGAAGTATTTGCACATAGGAGATAGAATGCCTACATTAAGCTAACGTATTCTTCTGCAATATGGTTGGAAGCCAAAAGCAAAAGAAGGAGGAAAAACAAAAATGTATACAAATACTGTAAGATACCTTGAATTGCCATAATTACTACAATTTTAGACATAGGCTTGCAGTGTTTTATTAGCCAATTTACCGTTTTATCGTAAAATTTGTTGCTCTTTCTTCTTGCAGGTTTGTGATCTAGCGTTTTTCATTCTGGTGAATATATTTTTTATTGTTATTTATTTTTGATGGCCTTTTGTTGAAATCATTTTATTTCTGTATTTATTATTTATACATAAGTTGTAGTAGTTAATATTTTTAAAGAAGAGGACATTATATATATATATATGTATATAGAGTAGAAATTATTTAAGGTACCTTGTATGGAATTGCATCAGTATACATAATTGCCTTAAGTGTTTCCAATGTTGTTATAGTGTCCATAATTATCATTTAATACGTATTAACGTCTCTGTAATTACATTTTACTTTTTTCCCTACTTATAATTACGGGTATACTAGAACTGCCCAAATATTTATTTACGACGACAAGTGTCAGTGGAAAAACAACAAACATTGACAGTGCGTGATTACGGCAGAACAGTCACGATTGTTACCCATCCGAACAGTATTCAAGGTAGACCATCTATTTATTTTCTTACTTACTTTCTTGAGAGACTTTTCATCTGGAACGTAAATATAGGTTTATAATATTGACCACGCATATACAATAAGCCTTGATTGCGACCAGCGCGTTGGTATTTTGGGTGATGTTTACTTTGCCATGTACGCGAGATAAAAATAATAAGAATCCTGTGAGCCAACTATGCGACAAAATAAATTGTCAATGTAAACACGGAGCAACGCGCGTGAGTGAATGCACAAATGCGTTTGATTCACAAAGTATTATACCGTATGTGATACTTTACCAGCTGGGAATTTCTAAAAATATCTGTGTTGCATAGAACGAAATGGCAAGTAATGTAAGGGCCGTCAAAGTCATATTAAGAAATTTTATTATTGAAGTCATTGTCAACGTAAGTAAGCGAAGGTGGTGCAGAACACTCTCGCAAATTGCGAGAAGTAGTTTTTGAGATTAAATAAAAGTGTAATAGCCTTCAGCGTTCATAAAAAAGGGAATAGTGTGGTCAGTGATGCAATAATAATTATTCACATAGGTAGTGGATTGTAAATTTTATTACATAAACTTGGTCATTACTGTAAGTAACTGGATAGAACAACTGCAAAATTCATTAGATTTTTAGCTCTAGTAGTGCTTATCATTTCTAAGAGTTTTGGTAACTTCACTTTTAATAACGGATCCATTAGAAAGTACTGAAAAAGCAAAGTGCTTTTCTCGGCGTAGTCCACTGAGAGAACTTGAGTTGGTTATCCTTTGTCGTTTTAAATATTGGGCACTGACTTAACCGTTAAACTGCCAAATAAATACATAAAAATAATGAACTAAATACTTGTAGGGTCAAAATAGCGTTTAAGCATTGAAGCGCATTGCTCGTATTTAAATAGAAAAATACATTCATTTACCTGGTCAGTTTTTTTCTTATCTGCTGGGCATCATCTGACACAGGACCTGCGGAAACAGTGCAGCCTCTTGGCTTTTTTGTATTTAATTTTCTCATTTTCGTGCCCTTTAGACTGAAGTTTAGGCCCGCCTAGTCAGACTTCGGTTCGTCAAATGACTATGACGATTCGATACTTAAATTCATCGACATATCCTTATCTTTTGGGCCATTTGTCTGCGACCAAAGTTGGTTAACTCTAGTACGTCTAGATGTTTATGGATACTTCGAAGGTACTTCAGTACTTTCGGATTCCACTTAAAGTGGATAAACCACTTTACATCAGATACCCCAGACTGCTTGCCTTACTTCTTACTGGTTCGTACTGCCCTGGATTCATAGCGAGTTGCCTTCGCTTTTTTGGAAGGTTCTTGGAAGGACTTTAAACATATGTGTAAACAATATCTAGTTGAATTATGTCTGTATAAAGTTGAGAATTTCTTCACTAAGAATATTTAATTTATTATTTTGATTTATATTTTATACGTATATACTTACAGAATTTATTTCTTTCGTTTCTTTTGTGACATATTTCATACATTTTTGTAATGAAATGAATAAAGTTTCTATTTTCTATTTTCTATTCGACAGTAGTTGCCTTCTCAAAGATTTGTTATGGATACTTTTACTTTGGTCTAGGTTCTTGCGTCTTGCGAAGATTCTCTTCGTCGTTTGCATGAAATTGATGATCTTATTAGGAGCAACCGTACCTCGCAACCACAAGTCGTTTTTAAGTCACAGTCATCTGCTTTCGCTGGTGGTATTAGCAATTTGGCTCAGGGGATAGAAACTTGACATTGCGCGCCCCACTATTGCTGCCGCATTAGAAATAATTAGTGTGTGTCATAGTAGAAATCTATATCTTATTTTGGTGTAAATCCGTGATTGTTTGACATGACGAGTTGTGACGTATAGTTGTTGACGTTTGTTGCCAACTACTTATTCTGTTTTCCTTTAAATTTCCGAACTTTGTGGTGTATTTACGCTATTTAACGTGTGTTTGGTGTTTTATGTAAGCGTTCTCTGAACAATTTCATTCCGTTTTTCATTTTATAGTTAGTAGTATAGTTATTATTAAGTTTTGTGCACATAGTTTACAGTATTGGACACTTTTGTGCTATTTTGTTTAGTTAAATATTTCTGTGTATTTTAAATGTGTGCAATTAAAACAGCTTTTAAAAAATGAAGTTACTTTATTTAAAAAAGAATTTCAAAATGAGTAACCCCGTAACACTACAGGCCCTATAATCGAATTTCCCGCCATGAGTGGTTAGGTAATGCTAGTTTTATGCGGCGGCAATAGATGATGCAATCTAGAT
>RXPK01004776.1:0-22974 GCA_004143645.1 Protaetia brevitarsis
TAACACTACTACCCCTTAAAGCAATGGAGACAGCATCTTCGTAAGCCTGCTTTTAATTTTTTGCATTAGGTAAATAGTCGAACGATGCTGATTGAACTGTATTGTGGCAAAATTTAATGCAATATTAAGAAAATAATATTGGTTCGCTTATGGTTGGAGATAGAATTTTTTAATTATTCAAATAAATCTGTTGTAGCCGCCAAGTTTTCTAGTTTACGATCAATAGACTTAAATTTGAGATTAGTTGGTTTGGTTCATTCGGTTTTATGAACCAATGTATACTTAGAATTATTTAGCACTTTGTATATAATAATAATAATTCATGCCTTGGCATCCCCAAGAGGTTTCGCCATTTAACTAGGAGCATCGGCCAGCCATGAGTTTATTACTTACGTGCCATGCGCACCTGGAGCGATCTTAAGATTTCGTCTCTCAGCATTCGCCAAGGAGTGAGGAAAACCACGAAAATCTCACTCTGTGAGCAGTCCAAGGACCTCGCGAATGATAGCAAAGCGTGCAAGCTACTAGACCATCAGCCGGGCATGTATATGTAATGATAATAGAGAGGTGATTTATATGTATTTTTTTTTTTAAAAATGGAATAACTGATACTATGACGAACTATATATTTTAGCACCTTAAAAATCTAAACAATATGATTTTTCAAACAGCACATCTGCTCAATTGGTCAATGTTGACTTTATACAAAACATCTAATCTATGATAATCTTGAGCAAGAGGTCTGTTTTTGATTTCATCAATGCTCTCAATAGTATAAATAGACCATCGCGCAATTTGTGCATCTTCTTGGAGTGGAAGTAAGAGATTTAATAGGACGTACAATGCAGCCACCTAGCTCAAGTTCCGGACTATAGGTGCCCACCCTAACTAAATGAATGAATGAATCAATGACCGGTTCTACAAAAGAAATGAAGCTTCTTGAAAGAAAACAATAGATTGCAGTGGTGTATCATTACGTTGTCACGCGCTGTAAAGGAAAACGCCTTTAAATAGGGTGCAGTTGATAAGCGGCGAACAATTATGGAATCGCAAAGACTGCAGCTACTGCGAGATGAATACCTGACGAAAGTGAAGGCACTTAGAGAAGAGAAACGTTTTATTGCTACTTGACGAAATGTGTATACACCCATGATACTATAAAGAAAAGGAGAGATGAGGTTCGAGAAGGCTGTTTCCGTAAATGTCCTGTTATCCTAGACTAGTGATGTAACGAATATTCGCATTCACATGTTTTTGAATATTCGCATTCACAATAAATATGCGAATACTGCGAATAAAAAAGTTACCTGTTAAATGGTAATTTAGAAAAAAAAACAAAATATTAAATTCATTGAGATCTAAACAACTTTTGAGGCACAAATTTGCAGTTTACATTAGAATAACCATCAAACCTCAAAGTAAAACTTGAATTGACAAGGAATAAGATGTAAAGTCGAACGATCGGTTGTACCTTGCTAGTTTTCACTGCGGTGATGGAAGAATTGAATTCTCTGCGTCTGTGCGGCATAAGCCGCAATGCAGTGTTCGTATAGTTGCTTAATGGAGCTAATGATGGCGCTAGTTAATTAAAAAGTTAATATTCGTATTTGCATTCGTATTTCCGGCGAAATGTCTAATTGCACATATCTGCGATTCGCATTCGCGAATGTGTAAAAATCACGCATTCGTATACAATTACTAATCCTTAGACGAAAGATTATTATTGCAATGGAAGAGATCGTAATTATTATGCGCGACGGTAAAGACATAAATCGTTCTTCTTGGACTGTCATGAAGATATAAGTTCCTTGTTAATTATTCTCAAAAAGCTACTACCGTCTTTACCTGCAAAAAGTGTCATTGTTATGGACAATGGCAGAAATCACTCACGACAATTTGTTGAAATACTTAATACATCAAGCACAAAATTGGAAATATGAATATTTTTAGAGGAGCATGACCTTTACTTTAAAGCGAATTCTTCGAAAAAACAACTCTCCGAAGTCTCGTGTATGAACAAATTTCAGAAACAATATTTTATTGATAATGTTACCGCTAATGTAGGTCTCACCTACTTACATCTACTCCATTGGTATCGTATCAACCATAGAGTTGATTTACGTTCTTAAGCAGCATATTAGCGAACAACCAGACAATAAAGACCCAAGAAGCTAAGTAAACATTTCTTTTCTGAGTTCGTGTAATGAATAAGTCAAATCGTTATATCTATGAACAGACTATAATTCTGTAAGGACCGGATTGTCTCAAAAAAAAAAGTGTTTTGTGATTATGTGCGCTGGCGTTTTACACCTTTTCGATGTAAATAAAAACACGTCGTTAAATTAAACAATGGAAAACAAGTAAAGTACATAGTTGAATTGAGCTGCGTGGATATAACTATTCTGACTGTGATTGTGATAAACATATCTGCAACTGCTCTTCCTTCGTGGAACAACAGAGCTAAGGGCTGTAACCATACGTCACGGGAAATTCAGCTGTTGAACGTCAGTCCCTCGGTAGTTCGAGAGACCCGCGGAGAAAGTGGTTAAACCGGACGCAGGGCTATCAAAGTTATATAAAATCATTACCTTAATACTAGGAAATGCTTAATTAGGTATTTACAAGAATATTGTGCCTCTCTTTTCCGAACAAAAAGTTTTAATTGTTTGATAATTTAATAATTCACATTTTAAACATGCTTGCAGATATAGCTAAGTAAGTAAAAGCAAAATTTGTACGAAATCAAATAACGAAACCAATAATGCAGGATTTCGCTTCAAAAAAACTGGCATATATATAAAATTTGATTCATCTTCCATATATATATATATATATATATATAATATCTCATATCCCATCCTTGGGCACCTATTATGTTTGATCTTACGGCAAACATAACTAATTATGGCAACAATTATCTACGTGATCTTTTGTATCTTAGTTTGCTTCGCCAAAAATATCTAAACGATTATTAAGTTAAAGTACATTTGCAAAAAAAAACTTACCATCTACGTTGTAGATCGTTGGAATAGGCACATTGTGGCGCACAGTCCCTGGTATAGGATATTCGGGGCCCCAATCTTCGGGAGGCACAAAATCTGTCAAATCCAAACATATTCGCTCTAGCTGTTGTTCGAAAACTCATGATGTGACAGACACAAAACAGTAATTATATTATTATAGCAACAACACTATATAAAACACGCCAGTAGATATAAGGTCTACATAGGATAAGTCCAAATATATTCATTAAGAAAAATTAATCCGAGTTAAAGAAACTGGGCAAAATATATAATAGAGGATTTCTGAAAACAAATCTTGGATTATCTCTTTATAAATTAATTAGCGGTTATTTAACTTGAAGATTTTTAATAGTGCTTTAAAACACACCGTTACCTATTGCGTATAACATTTTTTTTATGTGTGCGGTACAGGACTTCATTATAATTTGTTACTCTGTGAATCTAAAATGTACTTTTCTCCTTCCTCTTTTTTTAGTATGTTAAACACAAAAAGCTAATCGATTCTGTTCTGTAAATGTTAAATTTCTCTTAGTGGTAAGTGGATTTATCGTCTAACATAGGATGTTTTGCATATATATAGATTAAGGAGGTAATTGATTATTCCGTATTGTAAGAGTGGATCGTGCTAAAACCCATTAAAAAAGGAAAACATGCTTGTGTGAGAGAGTCAAAAAATAAAATACAGCAATTAAAAAACATCTTTAGAATGTTTATTCAGAAAAATTGTACATGTTGTAAAACCATCACCGTAGAACAGAAATCACGCCGACCCCAAACAGACCAGCAGCAGGCATGTGAATTTGTAAAAGAAAGAGATTACATAATTAAACAAAAAAAAGAAACAAAATAGAAAGAAATAAAAAGGGGCAATACCACTAAGCGAAAAAAAAAGAACCGAAATACCACAAACCGCATAAGCCAAAAAGCTGGTGTGTTCAAGGCAGGCGTTAGTATTAAATTAATAAAATAATTTTAAAATAGCAATAAAACCTATTACATACTAAGACACTACACAATTAACAATATAAATTCCAATTATTTAAAAAAAAACTTCGGAAAAAATCAATCATCTACTGTAATAAGAAAAATTATTAAAAAAAAAACAAACAAACAAAAAATAATGAAAACACTCTTGCAGAGAAGCTGAAATAAAACAAATAATATTAAGGGAGACAAAATGAACATGCTCTGGTGTGTTGGTGTGCGATAAATACTTGGTCGATAATAATTGCACGATGTATAATACGATAATGAGATGAGTTCTTGTGGCACAAAAATGGAAATTTGAACAGTTGAATTGGTCTCAATCCACGTAGTCCACGAGATCATCATTATTAGGAACATTAACAGAAGTTTATTCCATCTCGAGAAAAGATTTTAAGCTCTTACGGGCAAATGTTAAAAAAAAAATATTCTTTTCTTGACAAATATAAATATTTTGATACTTATTTTCTTGATTTTTTTTTGGTCTAATGTAAAACTAAGATGAGAAATGTATAAACGACGTTTTGGTTTATTTTAAAATCCTTTCTCAAGTTACTTTTGTAAAAACTATAAACTGTAAAAATGACATGAAATTATTTGCATATAAATTTTTTATTTGATAAATGAATAAAAACAGGATTCTTTTTATTTATTATATATATATAAAAAAAAACTTTTATTTTATTATATAAAGATTGCGTTGTAAAATTTGTGTTGAATTTTTAATGAAACAGTGTTCTAAAAAAATATTATTGTATTTAACCATAAAATTAAGTTATATAGTTTGGTGAAGTATTTTGTGTCTGTTGTATCACTAATTCGTTTTTTTTTATATAAATTTGAAATATTTCGAATATGTTTCATATTTTTAAATATTGTTCTTTGTTTAAAATTGTTACATTGTTAAAATCAAAAGTATGATTTTGAGTTATTTCATGTTTTTTTAAGCTATCAGATTTTTCGTTATATGTATGACCTTCTACTTCTGTTTTCTATGTATTATAGAGTTTCACCAATATATAGACAATTATAATTTTGACAGTCTATTTTATTTATTACGTGCGATGTTTTATTGTTTGAATTTTTGATTTTAATGTTGTATAAACTTGGCTTTGTAGTTTATTATTATATTGGTTTGGGGCGATCATCACATCCTCTTTTAGAAGAAACTAGTGTTAATAATAGCTTTGCTGATAGACTATAGAGTTCAATTTCCGATTTGATATTTTAAAACAAATATTATCACAAATTACCTTGTTAATGAAATATTCAAGCAAACAATTTTCCTTTTTTATAACAATCGACAAAAATATGTATTAAAAGTAATCAAACAATCGTAAAATATGTAAAAATGTAAAACACTTCTATGAAAAAATAAATCAAATTTTCAGAATTGTAAACTAAAATAAACTACAGAATTAAAATAAAAAATTGGAAAAAAAACACTAAAACAAACTGAAAAAAATCAAATAAACATATATTTTACAACGTAATCTTTATATAAAGCAAAGACAATACTGATTTTATCATTTAGCCAAACAAACAAAATATTTACAAATAAATTCATGTCATTTTAGCAATTTATATTTCATACAAATACTTTCGAAAAGTTTTTAAAATAAAACTAAACATCGTTTATACATTTTCATTTTATTTCTATATCTAAAAAAAAAAAAAATAAGTCTCAGAATACTCATTTGGTTTTTTTATTATAATTTATATATAAATGTGTAATATCTTCTTACTTTGGCTGCAGTTTTTTTACCACTTGGCAACAATATACGTTGTTATGTCATGATTGTGAGGTTATGTTTGCTATAAATTACTTACTTAAAACAGCGCGCCTGCTCAAAGGTTAAAAACTTAGTTATCATGATTTTATAGTAATAATTGTTTATAACTAGCGGTGTTAATAAATTTATATAAAGAAAAAGACATTTAGGATTATGAAAGTACTAGTGCATTTAACATTTTACAAACCATTAGTGGTTTTAAGTTGGTTACATTAGGTACAGCTCCTACCAAAAAAAAGTTAACAATCTGCACGAAAATATCAGCAGTAAGCCCACTTAGGACGAACTGTAGCTTTTACTATAGTTATTGCATAAAGCACTATATTATATTCTATTATTCAATGACCGTAGTAAAAGCTACAGTTCGTCTTAAGTAGGCTTACTGCCGATATTTTCGTGCAGGTCGTTAACTTTTTTTGGTAGGAGCTGTACATAATTATGAATGTGGCAATAATCCTTTTCTTCTCTCATGGTTCTCGAAAATACAAACAGTTTTTCACTCTCGCAGTCACAATTTGAGGTTATCTTTCTGGTTTGCATAATCCGCTGCATCATCAAATTTTTCTTACAAAAAAAAAATTCATAAAAAGCGCATTTCAGGTGGCTTCAAAGTCAGAAACACAATACTAATATCTTTTTGCGGATTTTAATAATATTTGCAAATATTTGAAGTGAAGTTCTTTTCCAATGAATGCCTAAATAACAAGAGCATATTAGAAAATCTAGGCTAAAAATTATTTCAGATTTAAGTTCAAAAGGTAAAATGTTAAAGCACTCATTCCTTCCGCTAGCTACAATATTCGTCATTTAAATTTGAACTGGTTTTAAATTAAAGTTCAAAGTTTTTTTATTATATTATGATGCAATGGGCAAGATAAGGGAAGTGTATCTCATTTTACAACGACTAGACATACTCGCGTTTTGTCGGCTTTTGAAGAAAAATCGGTAGGCAGCACAAATCCGCACTATTGAGGCGAATAAACACGAGTATGTCTAGTATTGTAAACCGAAATTCACTTTCTCTATCTTGTCGCTTTATACGGCTAAAAATGAAACGTTTTCGTGTAAACAAATTTAAGATTAAAAAACTAGTAGCCAACTTATCTTAATCTTGTCTGTCACATAACGTTCAAGTTTATATCTAATATCATAAAATATTTGTTGACGATAAATTGATCTTAGAAATCAATTTATCAATTAGAGAAAGGTGCCACATTGACTATGAAGTTATTGATCCAATATGATCAATCAACAAACAATTCCCTAGCTTCATACCAGTGCTTTTAGATGTGTGAACCTGCCCGAATCTATTGCTTTCTCTCTTATGTATCAGCTCTGTAATCTTTTCTCGAAATGAAACGATCTACAGGTGTTGTACAGCGTTCTAAAAGCTTTACAATCTTTATAGAATATCAGATTAGTACATATTTAGTGCTCACAATTGTTTGTAATTGATAAATCTAGAAATTACTTACGCATAGGAACCTTGCAATTAGTGCTGTTGGTATGTTCAACAACGACTGGTTTGTAAACATGGGCAGTTTTGAAAATAAATATAAAAAAAGATGTACCCCAGCTTATTGGGTTATTTTATTTTCGATGTATTTAGAAAAAAAAAATAATTACTTTGTATGTTTATCTATTTAATGCCAGTCTAGTCTGATATTGATCAGGGAAAAGATGTTATTAAAAAAATAATCCGAAACAAACCAGGAAAGAAAAATACTTTACTAACACAAAAATCTCGTTATTCAAAAACATCGATGCGATATAAATTTTGTTTAATCTAAATTGCCTTTTCAATACTACTGTCTACACAATCAGTTCTAAATAAATATAAAAGCCAATTCAAATGTCCAAATTTGTATAACATGCTCCGAGATATATACGAGAAAAATAATAATAATAATAACGATAAGTTGGTTCTCTAGTGAGAAATGTATGATAAAATAAAACAGACTTACACATAATATTATGTAGGTTTTCCTCAGAAATACCTTATCGGAACAAAAAATAAAAAATAAATGATAAAATATCGGCAACAATATATATAATATTTGTGTATATATCGCTAGAATGAATGATAATATAAAAAAAATGATATAAAAAGATGGGACTTCATCGTTCGTTAATTAAATATAGAGTGTGAAAAAATAAAAGTATAGGAAGATCTGCGACAAACAAAATTACCAAATTATACTAATGGAAACCTTAAGGTCTCTGTAATTTTGCGGTACTGCCACCTTGCGGTTTAAATAGTAATTATTAAATGATTGTTGATAGATAACATTTTATTATTATTATAATATTATAAATTCTCTTGTCTGTACTTATTATTTATTTATTCCTTTTAATATGCTGACGTTTGTAAGTTCAAAAATGTAGAATTTTGAAACGTTTTGAAATAAACTTATTATTTCTTCTTCAGAAAACACTTTTACTTTTGCATAATGCTGTAGGAAAATATCAAAAAAAATTATAATATGCAATGAAAATAGAATTATTATTACCTTATTATAAATGTTCTTAATATAATAATTATAAATTAAAAGTTTTTGTATAAATTTCAAAAAATGACATGTTATAATGTCAGGAATGTCAGTTATTATAATAAAAATTGTTTTGTTTGTAATATGTATGTTTTAGTCAAGTTTGATTTTGTTTGATTTGATGTTTGCGAAAATTCTAGAGTATTTAGAGTGGGTTTATCAATGTAAGGATGAAAGTGTAAGGTAAGCAACTGATAGATATCGTGAACTGACAGATACAGTTATGTTCCTGAGTTATGTTCCTGTTTATCATTATATTATTAACTCTAATTTTAGAGTTTAAGGATAGATTTAGATTAGATTTAAGATTATTAATAGGCATAACATAGGCATATGCATTTCATTTCTCTGTAGCCCTCTAAGTTTTCCCATGTGTTTTTTTTTTTTTAATAACATGCTTACACTTATTAGCAATTTTTATTAAGACGTTTCTTCCATCGGACGTAACTAGATCCTCTTTTTTTACCTTCATTATTATGAACTTTATGAATTTTGTATAATATTTCCAAATATATGTCTTGTAATTGCTTAGCTGCTTACATTTGTAGGTTATGATCACCGTATATCATCGTGATCATTAAGCCATCTGATGGACTCTACATACCTTTCAAATAAAGTGATGGACAAATTTAGTTTCCATAAAACCGTTATCTAGCAGGTAATTGGCACATGATAAATGGTTTAGATTATTCTTTTTCTGTTACTATTTTATCTGTAAGTTAATTTATTTATCCTTGTATTGATAAAGCCATCACTAAATAGTATAAATTCCACAAATTTTCAATTTTTTTGGCGGTTATTTATTGAATGAATAGCAAGAGAAAACGTAGTTGTAAAACGGGCTGAGCAGCAAAAGTACATGAAAATTTACACCCGCCAGGAATTGAGAACAGTCGAGATAATTGATGACAAACGTAGTAAGGCGACCACACTTACAGAAGATTATTCAAGGAAACTAATAATAAAAGCGTAATACAAATATCTTAAGGTATCAACATTGGCGAAATATTTGGATAAGCACATAGTAAAACCTATGGTTTCTCGCAAGTGGTGGATTACCATGCGGGTCGAAAATGAGACGACTATCAAAAAGAACTCCAAGATCCTTGATGGTTTCAGATTTGGATACAGGTTGATTTTGCCTATAGTTGGGGGTTACGAAAGGATTAGTTTTTCTGTAATCGGTGACAATATGATATTTGATAACATTTTAATTCAGAATTATTGTGTCATGACCATTGAATAATTGAAGCTGGGATGAATCAAAAGGACTGGCTACAATTGAATAAATCTTTAAGTCATTAGCGTATGCCAGTACAGAACAGGAGAGTGATTTTAGGGGATCATCAATATATATTATGAATAACGAAGGACCTAAATTTGACCACTGTGGAACTCCTGAGGTTGATAGGAACAAATTCGATGAAAACCCATTATAAAAGGCATAATTGGATCTATCGGAAAGACAAGACTTTAGCAATGTGATGAAAGATGGACTTCATTCAAATGCACTCAGCTTTGTCAGGAGAATGCCATGATCTGTTGTGTCAAAGGCACTTGAAAAGTATGTATATATATTACATCTACCTGTCTTCCATTATCCATATGATTGACCAATATATTGGGAAATATTTGCTAAATTGATTGATATACTCGGTATAAAGCCATGCTGATACCCACATAAAAATGATTTAATATTATTAAAAATACAGGAATAGATGATGTTCTCGCACAGTATGGCAAAATTTGATAGAAGAAACAATGGGCCTGTAATTTTAATAGCAGATATGTCACTTTTTTTGTGGGTAGGCACGACTTTAGCCCTTTTCCAACCGTGGGGAAAAGTGGCAGTGCTGATGACGAGATTAATAATAGCACATAAGGGATGAGAAATGACAAATCTAATATCACGAAGGAAAAAACTAGGAAGCATATCATCACCAGAGGTAAACTTATCTTGAAGTTTGGCTAAAATTCTAGTCACCTCCTCCTCTGTCACATTTGCAAGGGAGAACGACGTATTCTGATTATACGCATCAACTTGCTAAAGTTGTGGGAATGTTTGTGTATAATGAAATAACATCTAATTACGATTTGTATTATAACAATTCATAAATGGTAATTTGTTTTACTAATAATATATAAAATAGATGGTGCTAAAAATTTTGATAAATTACAAAGTGGTGTTTGAATACAAGAAATTATTGGATGTTAACAATTTCCACATTCTTGAACTTACAAACGTCCGCATACCGAAAAGAATCAAATAAATTATCATTTTTTATTCATCGCAGGAAGTCTTATTTCACACTGTATAATAAATGTTAAAATAACGGTCATCAGATAAATCATTTAAATTTCCGATTACTACCGCTGCTACTGTCTTCTTTGCTCTTGTAAATATTATTGTTGCTAACCCCCCTAGCTATGACAAAACTGTTAGTACTGAAAACCGTGTCGTAAGTGTGTGTATCGCTTATGTTCCCGAAGGAACGACTCAACCTGTTCCGCCCCAGTACCGGAGGCTCGTTCTGACGATAGCAAGTATGTTATTACGGCACGGGCTGCGAAACGGTTTAAGTTCTGTATGCGTCAAAGCGGTAGTTACTTTGTTAATCAGTAATTGCAGGATACTGTCACCTTTATCGCCCGAATGCTTGCTACTGGTATTATTATCGGTAGGATCTCTATTGGCGGACCGTTGGTTTGGTGTCGATTATTGCTACAAACATCGGTGCTAGCAGTAGAACTATTGTTTTTTAAAAGTCTCGCTCTATCATCATTAATCGACGAACTAGTAGTCGTAATGGTTGTAGTAGCAGTTGTTGTGGTAGCGGTAGAAGAAATGGCGGATATGATTGTAGTGTAGTTGGTTGTATTTGTTGGTGAATTACCTATGTCGTGAGAGGGTCTGGTCAGTGTAAGTCTCGGCCGCACCAGGTTGGGGGCGCTGATCGACGAGATACCGCCTGGTCGCGGGTTCGAGCGTAGCATCGGTATTTGACTCCGTTCGCGCTGATGACAGGTACTAGGACCCCATGTTTTACCTTTCACACCGTCTGCAGATACTGCAAAGAGAATTTATCCTTGCTAATCGAGAATTGATTAACGAGAAACACCTTCACCAGCCTAAAGTATTTACGTATAGCTATTACCGAACACGTAACGGTTACCTCAATCGCAATAATTCCATTAAAAGGTATTCATTTAAGTAGAATAGATTTGTAGGAATTTTAATATTTGCACACGCAAGATCTAAACGTACTCTCACAAATTTGTGATCCAATGAAAGTAATTCGCGATATTTGCTTTGTAAATAGAATTACTACCATAGGTGTGACGATTACATAAACGGTATATTGGACATTTCACATAAAATTTTATAAAACTCCTACCAGAAGTAATACTGCAGAATTAAAATACTTCCGCTTTTTATTTTAGTAAAATATCCTTACTAATATTCAAATAATTGCAAATAGTCAGACTTGGGCAAGCTCATGAGTGTGAGTACTCATTACAAGTACACTGAAATACAACATTTTCGTCTCCCTAAAACTTCTTCGTGAGCGAATAATACATTTAATTTAAATATAAACACTTGAGCACTTAATGAAACAAGGGCCACACTTTAAGCAAACCCGATAATCTTACAGGGCGCTACAGATATGCATAGAAACACACCATTAGTTTTTAATATTATTTTAATTCAGTTACCTAACCGTGATAAAAATGTAAACAGAAAATGTGAAATTTAAAGCAGCTTTGTTTCATACTCCTGATCCTGGTGACATTTAAAAAGTAAAACAACTCAAATGCTGTAGTTTGTACATATGGTATATAAATAGGCGAAATTAATCGCAATTATAATATATTAACATTTTATTGCTAAAAGTATTTGTTATTCTAGAAAAGATATTATACAAACTTCGTACGTAACACATTTAGTTCGTAAATAACTATTATGTAATGCAGATAATTTGAATTTACCGCCAGAAGGAAGCCAAAAGCCATATAGATTAGAAATTTCAAAAACATAGGTATAAAAAGTAGAATGTGGCTAGCTCGCCACTATCTATATAATTTGTTTAACTCTAATTAGAACCGTCTTAATTTATGCACATAATGTCAGCTGATTATGTCAACATTGCAAATTAACAAGACTTGAAAAACACCACCTACTATTATTAACTATTTTTGGCGAACGTTGCTAACTTCAAAGGCATTTTTGAGTGCAATTTGCCCTGATTTCATCACTATTTTGGGCATACTCATTTTAGATGATTACTGAATCCTATTCATAATACGTGGTATTATCCATTGTATGTAACATCTTTCTCAAATTAAATGCGAATCTAAACTCTACTCTTCGATTGCTTATGCAACTGAAACTACAAGTATTCTACGTATGTATGTATATAAATGGAAGGGTGATGTTACACGACCTAAAAGATCTGTTGTGTCCCCTATTCTTGCTGCATTACAGCTGGCCTTCCAATCCTATTCCTTTCAGAAAGTGTAGAATATCAGAGGGTCCCAGTTTAGGTAAGTCTCCCTCTTCGATTTCACATGTTCCCCGCAGTTTGAGAGGAGGTGGATGGGTGTTTCATCCTGTTCCCCACAAAATCTACATTCAGATTCCTTTGCCAATCCAAGCTTACCCAGGTGTCCTTTCAATCTACAACGGCCTGAAAGTACTCCTGTTAATAAGCGAACGTTGTTCTTACTCAGGTTGATGCATTCTGTAAACCTGTTCTGGTTATAAGTTCCCAGCAGAATTTTACTTTGCGTCATTCCCTGGAGATTTTCCCAGTAACTGGATTTTCTCTGCTCCATTCTATTCTTTAGTTTCTTCACTATTGTGCTGCTACTTAACCCGCAAAAGGGTTCAAGCCCTACAAAAGGCATTCTAGCCCCTTTTTTGCGAGATTATCCGTTATTTCGTTTTCTTCCACTCCTGTGTGACCCCGGAACCCCACAGGGAGGTTACTTTATTCTTTTTGCCCAGCTCATATTAATTTCCCTAGGCATTCCCAGACCATCTTGGAACTGATTTCATATGAGCTCAGCGCCTTGATGGCCTGCTGTTACTATCAGACATGATGATAATCTCCCTGCCTTTCTCGATAATTTCATCCATTATTGAAACTTGAACACATCTGTCAAAATAGGCGTGTATTTCCGCCTGAAAATATACTTGGATATTATTCCCAAGCTTTCGAAATATGTGGTTCTAGGGCCATATAATCCTATTCCAGCTCCCTCTTGCCGTTTTGGAGCCATCAGTATACTATTTGATGGCATTTCTATTCAAGTTCAAGATGGTGTTATGATCCCCTCGCTCCTGTTACTGAGCTTTATGATTGAATTCCTTCACAAAGCTGAATTTTTTTTAACATATTCATTCCCGGGGCATGCCCCAGGTTTATCACCGTCAGGAGATTGAAGGCCTATGCTAATTATTCTTCCTTGACCATTCTGAATGTGGTTCTTTTTGCCACGCCCTCTACTACAATATGGCAAGTATCCTATACCTAAAGCGATATGTAATTAACATTTACAAGTACACTTACTTACTCTATTTTTGGTGGCATAAATAATCAAGAATTTATTGGGCTTAGATTCGCATTTAATTTGAGAAAGATAGTACAGTCAAATTCAAAACTCATGCCCTCCCTAAGGTATTTTTTTTTTTTGTATTTTATAAATATAATGTGTCTTCTGTAAGTCTGTAAGCGTGTATCATATATGTTTACAAGTTTACAGACCACCTCACAGGCGCTACATGTATGCATATCTCACCATAAGCTTTCAGAAATAGAATAACAGTTGTATTTTAATGTAAGAAATTTATCCATAATAACTACTGAAAGCAAAAAAATCGACTAATACACGCAAACTTGTAGAAAAATGTCTCTGGCATAAAAAAAGTAAAACTTATGGTGAGATTCTGTGTATATCTGTAGCACCTATAAGGTTATCTGTAAGTCTGTAAGCATGTATAATACATGCTTACAATCTTACAGACGCTACAAACATGCACAGAATTCCACCATTAAATTCCATTTTTGCTTTTAAAACCCTTAAGTTCAAGATCTTAGCTTTAATGCATACTCTTTTAACTTATACTTTCTTTTGCACGTAGACTACCCTACAAAATGTTGTGCTTGATAAAACACAAGATTTTGAACTAGTTGACAAGTTGACATCGTTGACATTAGGTAGTGTAAAAGATATCTACCTTATCAACTCTTATCTTATCGACTGTTAAACGTTAGTCGGTACACATTTCCATTGTTAATATTCAAGAATATTACCTAAAAAATTGACACAATAACCGAAAAGGCGGCTCAAGCGGTTGCTTTATTGCAACAAGGCAAGAGTCAGCGTAAAGTCGGCTTGTGTGCTTAATATGAGTACCTACATGAAAGAGTGACAAAGTATTGATAAAGTTTTGCTTAAAGTAAATTAAAAATGTCATTGGTACAACCTTTCCTATCGTTTTAATGTATTTTTCTCGTCGTTAGTACCAGCACCTTAAAATTTAATCCTATTTTTTTTTTTCTGAATAAGCAGTAGAAGTTAAAAGAATGTGCATTTAAGAAATGCAATTTAAGTTTTAGTTTTTGTGGCGTAGCAGAGACATCTTACTACGAGTATGTAGTTAGAGTCGATTTTTTTTTTCTCTCAATGTGTATGTCTACAATATTCGACAGAGCACCAAATTCCAGCCATTGTCAATGACAGCAGATTCAGTGCTAGTTCAATTACGGAATCTATTGGTTGTCTTTTATACTGACACCTAACTAATAAATTTATAACATTGTTATAAAAATATACAAAGCTAACTAAAAAAATAAACGAAATGAAATAATATTGTATCTTATAGGTACCAAGTTTCTAAAATTCGTAATCGCAAATGACAAGTAGTGGCAAGTCTCACAACTGATCATATGGGAACAAAAACATATGGCGTCCAAAAAACGGTGAGTGTCACTACTCTATTTCCTTACACTGCGATACAACAATAAAAGGTAACCCCGCGCAAGATCGGTAACTTTTAACGCGAAATATTACTAACATTGCTATACATTTGTAAATATTTTACTACAAAAATAGCTTAGTGTAAGTTTTACGTCAAGTAGGACGCATGTATGACAAAGTGGTTTGTTAATTTGAAACACCTATACCTAAATTTATCGTTTGAGAAATTGAATTTACTCCAAATAGCTCTATTATAAGTAAAAGCGACACATTGAAGGTAGATATTTGTATTCTGAATAATTATCACTATACAGGAGTGTCCCTCAGTTAAGCCATGAACTTAAGGTAGAAATGCGTGACATAATTCTAAAAAAAAAAAAAGTATATCTGAATGAACCTTGATTCATAAATGGCCCATTTTAGAGTTACAGAATCGGTTAAATTGTGTGAGTGTTGTGCATTTTAGATAGTTATAAAATTCATTAAAGGAAATCGAAACGGTTCCGAAGATACACAAGAAGACAAACTGAGATTTTTGTGTTTCCGACTATAAGTTATAATTGAATTTTAAAAATATAAGAAAAAAGTATTAAAATTTTTAATTAGAATATAGTTTGGTTATAAGTTGCTGTAATGAGATTTATAATATGGCCTTACGGCACTGAAGCTCAGTTGATTAACTAATTTTAAAAGAAAAAAAAAAAAAAATCGACTCTATAAATATATTCTTTACGTTTCTACCATATTCCCCTACACTAAATACGTTAGCGGTAATAGGTTTTTATTTCATTTTTCAGTATTTCACATATTTTTAAATTTGGAATTTGGGTCTTCCGCTGTGCCGGCAGATGGCGCCACTTCTTAGATCACGAGACTGCTAAGAGGACTAGTTACCGTGGTTAATTCGCAATGGAAATTTCTAGCGCGAATCCAACATTTCGAAACATTCAAGAAACATAGATATCTTCTTTAGAAATCCGGCGTGGCAAATATAAACACGCGCATGAGCGGGAATGAGTTTTTTTGGACAAGAGCAGCGTGAAAGGCGAGAATTACGTGCGACCGGTGCAAATAAATTGAATATAAATTGGTATTTTAAATAAACTGGTTCATTAGTATTTTAAGTAGTATTTAGTTATCTTATTAATTAGTATTTTTAATAGCATTATTTTATTTTTCATAGACTTTAAGTGTTGAAATAAATAGTTTTTTATTAAATATATGGCTGGTGTGATTATTTAAACCTTTACAACGTTACAATATAATTTAAGAAATAAGAGCAATGCCTTACGGTTCTTTTAAACATCAATTTTTTAGTGTATTCTGTCTCTAGAGTACACATTTTTTTCTTCATTATGTGTGTTCTATATATCTCCTACATTTCCCGGCAACCTAGTTTTATATATTGATATTTATAAAGCCAGCAAGTATCTTTAAAATAGTCATTTGAGGATCAAGCTTCATCAGGATGTCTTGTAAAATCAAGTAGCTGCCTTTATTGTACGTTTCACCGCTTGGCTCAGAAACAGCCTTTTTTAAATAAATAAATAAAATAACCCGCAATTATTGCCCAAGTCTGCTAGTTGTAATTCTTGAATCTCTAATGGTGTTATAAACTTTTACTTTGACAACATTGAAGACCGAGTGTTAAATTAATTACTGGTGGTTGAGTAGAGTGAATTTAATTTTCTTGTTTTCTTTTTCATGATTTTTTCATGACTTCGCATGGAAGTGTACTTGAATAAGAAAACGCATATTATGTTTCTACTTCTTGTGAGTATCCTCCAAATCTCTATCGAAATAATGATCAAGCTTCAATAAAGTTTGATAAATGAATCACCCAAAACCTAATTTGTTTTAAATTTTAAAAAAAAAACTGGGAATTATGTATAATATTATGTATTATTGTAATTACTCCCAATGAAATGCCGTATGATTCCCATTCACACAATCATAAATCATTCATTTAATATAAGTGATAGATGTATTATCCACGTAACCTATATGTATGGTATGTTAAGTATCTTTGAATTACTTATTTTTGCAATCTGAATTTGGTATTAATTCCCAAAAATAATTTAGGTATACAAAATTTATCAAGACGATACCCTGCCGGGTATACCTTATAAATAAATTTAAAAAAGTAAATTCCGCGATGTTTCTTGTTCTGTGTTCGTTAGTGTACGAGCAAGATAAACCATATTAAAAACAAAAGCTACTATCATAAACGGCAGTGCGCTTTTATTCACTAAAACAAAAGCTCAAATTTCAAAAAGAAAATAAACGACGATTCTGAGTTAAAAATTAAAAATAAAAATCAAAGCATGCTTTTTTGTTTTGAACGTGTATAATAAGGATTAAAACAGGGGAAAAAAACTAGCACGCTCACACACACATAAAGATGCTCACATGCATGCGCTTATGGTGACGATGGAAAAGTGAGTCAAAAAGAGAGGCGATAATGAATTCCGAAAGGCACTTACGGACTATGGCCTGCAGACGCGGTATGGCAGGGGATCCTGGGGGGCTATTCGGCGACGTTATGCGCTGGTCGAGTGGTTGAACGGTGATTTTGTGCTGGAAGTCTTGCGGAGAGCTTATTATAGAGCCGGGCTCCTTTTTCAGTTTATCTTTCAGTCTTGTGTGTCGAAATTTGCCTAAAAGAGAAACAAAATAATATTTTTTTTTTAGTATATTCACCAAAAATACATGCAATAAATAATTTATGTTTATTTTAATAGAGACTCATTATCTAAGTAATCTCGGATGTAACAGTCTGGTCGTTGTATTCCAATTATATATATTTCGACTATAAATCCATTTCAAAAGCTTTTAAAGAATAAAGTTCCGACTAGTGTGGCTGAAATAGCCAGATATTAAAAACCAATTAACCGATTTTTCCTAAAATAGCTTAATCGATTTTGAAATGGGTGTTTTAAAGCAGTAGTAAAGTTTTGCATTGCCACGTATAAAGATATTCAATATTTATATACCTGCCATAAAATTTTAAGAAGTTTTAACTGTACTTACACTACGCCGTTTTCAGAGGTAATAATTATTAACGTTTGCATTCTAGGTATGTATTTAAAATACAAATGTATATTGTTAATACGCAATAAATGCATGTTCTCTCTTGACATTGACATACACTAAATTATTTTGTTAATATTATTCATTTAATAAAACTTGTCTTCTAAATAATTCAAAACGTGATTGTAAATAATTCTAAATAAGAATATACAGGAACTTCTCACAATCTCTTCATTAAAATTTATAAGTTAAGGAACGTCAGGCTATAAAAGATTAGACATATGTACATAAAGAAAGAATTAGTATAAAAATGATTATAAAATTTGAAAATGCAATAATTACTTAATATGTTTTTCCAAAAACTTCCAACTCTAAACAAATGACGAATGCATAATGCATAGTATAAGCAACTTCTTTAAAAACTTATTCTAAATAATTAAACTTAAATACATATTTAAAAAGTTGTCAACACTATGCAAAATAACAAACAAATAGATTTTATTTTTTTATTTTCATAGTTATCAAACAAATAAATTTTGAAAAAGATTATTATGGGAGAAAACTATATGTAAAATTTAATCAATATTGTGTGTGACAGGGTTCTGAATACATTCTTCTGTCAGACACAACATTGATTGATTAAATTATTTTTATATTTATTTGTGTAATATGAAAATATTATCAAATGAAGAATAAATATTTTAATAAAAAATTGTAGATCACATCTTTTTTAATAGTGTAAATAAGTTAAAATAAATACTTCCTCATTATACATAATTTAATATGGTAATTTTTATTGACTGCATTTTTTAATGAACTTCTACACTAACCGATTTCGGCATGATGTGGCTGCCCCAGGTCAAAACTGATGGAACAGATCATCTAAACATTTAAAATTATTTAGTACACCCCCGCGGGCGAACCCTCTCAGAAAGCTGCATTCTTCAATCAACGAGGTTACATTTACTGTTTCACAATTAATAAATCACAAAAAGCAACTATTATCTCCGCAGTAGATTGGATAGATAATGTGCGTAGTTTAACGTTTTTCAGATCTTGATCTACTTTAATTTCTCATTTCCCGATGATGCTTGAATTGTTTATTTTTGAAGCATATTCCACTGCTACACGACTCCGTTTGTCAGGTTTTTTTTTTTCTATTTAATTAAAAACACGTTTCTTTCGCTACTTTGAAAGAGTAACCTCCAAAGTTCTGATTAGAGTTTTTAATAAACTTTTCATTTATAGATTTGGAAAATAGTAAAATAAAGCGAGAAAAAGAATATCAGGCTCAATTTAATTCGGCTGAACTATTACAATTCGCCGAATGTTCATTAATCTGCTGCAGCTTCGCGCGTAGCTACGTTTACAGTTGAAGTTTGCCATTTCCAGGCACCCAGAATACTATCGACAGCTTGCAACTTTTCACCCGGTATATTCTTAGGTCTTATACAAGTTTTATAGATTTTAGTAATTGCATAGCAGAAGTGTGAGTAAAGTGCTCTTGGAAAGTAATATATTAAGTTGTTAGTGCTTTGCATCATGTTATATGTATATGCTTCCCATTTTATAATATAATAAAACTGTTCATTATTATTATAGCTTTTCTATTTTTTCCTTCTGTAACTCTTCTGATTTTAATACTATTTATTTGATATGTTGTGTTGGTGTTATTGATTCCTATATGTAAAACTGAAGATCTATCTAGGTTAAGTGTTAATTACTACTCCTTGATTCATTCCTCTAATATTTTTAAATTTGTTATCTTATACTATGGGATTGCAGTATGCATCTACAAAAAAAAAAAGTAATATTCGTCTTCATTTTAAAATGTAAGTTGCTGGTGTTCGCTATAAACAACAGTTGTCCAAGTGCATATCCCTGTGGAACCCCATTCAGTACTATAAACTCTCAGGAGTAACTTCAATTTGCCCTTACCATGAATGTGCGTGACGTGAGGACGCATCTATTCAGTAAATTTCCTCTTATATTTTGATATTCTAGTTTTAAGAAGAGCATTTTAATGCGATCAAACAGATTGTCATTATCTATTTGGTGTCTTCATTCGTTCATACGTATGAGCAGATTGGTTGTTCTAGAATGTCTTGGAAGAAATCCATACTATGTGATGCCGTACTTCCATTAGTAATCAAGGTACAAGTCAATTCTGGGCAATCACTCCTTCCATAATTTTACACATGTTGCATCCAAGACTGATGGGTCTCTGATTTTATGGCACGAATTCAGCTTTTTTCTATATTCGAACCGCATATAGGCCTATACTCATTTTACCGACATGATCAGAGCACATAATTTATCAAAGAAAAATCGGATATGTCATCTGGGCCAGAGCTGTCTATATATTCAGACTTTTTATGGCTTCAATGGCTTTCTCCATGGAAATATAAATCGTTAAAAAGAAAGAATGGGTAAGTTGGCCGAGTCTTCTATAATATACCTATACTTTGTTAAGCTGGTCTGCAAAGGTATTCGCTGTGGTAGGTATGTTGATTTAATATTCATTACTGCTTGTAGATATTTAAGAATGAGTTGAAAAGTGTGGCTGTTTAAAGTTCGTTTGATACATGAGAAAAACTTTCTATCATCGTCTCTTATAAGAAGAAGATATTATATAATAACTTTTAAAATACTCTACTGCTTGCAAATTTACTGTTAGTACCTTGCAATAATGCACTTTTCTTATATTTACACTTTTGTTTTGCAAAAATACACATCATATATCAATGTTTATATGCGTTAGATATCACTGAGGAATACTTCAAAGGAAACAAGAGGTATATACATAAGCGTATTTATAAAGGTTACCTTTAGCAAAGGAATGTCTCTAAACCAAATGTAGATAAGTTTTTGGCACATACTAGAAAAAGCAAACGCAAATATTTTTTTCTATTACGAAAATATATTACAGTGCATCGATGTATCGCTGAATATCATTAAATATTTGCATTAGACCGTGAGTACAACTAGATGTTTTTGAATAAGTATACAGGGTGAATCAAATTAAGTGCGCATTATTGCTATCTCTGTTATTATTGATTCTAGAAAGTAGGTTAAATTAGCAAAGTACTAGAGTTTTTAACGCTGATTAATATGCAATATACGAAAAAACAATTGAAAGACGCATTTCCAAGAAATTTATATATTTGTTTTAAATTGAAGACCCTGTATAGTGTTAAACAAAATGAAAGATATTTTAATTTATGGTGGTTTTTATTATGCAAAATGTAGAGCAGTATAAAGAATCAACGTTTAACAAAACAGATACATGTCTTCGTGGTTGATGTTTATTTTAATGTATTACATCTTAAAATAATGTCGCTGAAATTAAATTGAAAAGGAAAAAAAAAGTATTAAAATGCATAAATTTATAAATACTTGCTCAAAGGTATCACCTTCATTTTCTCAATACATTTTCGTTGCTTGCTTGAGTACACTCTTTAAGATTGTCCTTTCCATCCAATTGGCGGAAAACCTCCCCTAATCTTATTTTGCAATTCATTCACGTTGTTGTACGGGTTCTGTATATCTGATCTTTTAAATATCCCAAAGAAAAAAAGTCTAAAGATGAAAGTCAGCAGAGCGTGCCGGCCATCGAATTGGCCCATTTGTACCAATCCACTTATCGGCAGAGATGGTGTCCAGATAGTTGTAAAATATGCGGCAGTTGACGTTATCAAGGAAATCCTCTAGAACGGTACGAATAAATTCCAGATATGTCTCCTCCGCAATGTAAACCACTGGACCAACCGAATTCGAAGCAGCAATTTATCCGCCCCAGGCATTAAAACTAATTCGAACTAGTGCAGCATGTGGACGCATACTTATAAATTTTTTTGCGACCCAAATAGTGTTTCATCTCGTTCTTATTAAACATTCCTCTATTACAGAAATTTGTTTCGTCACTCCATAAAATACAGTGTGCTCCATTCAAATGTTCACCACAAAAATTAATATACCACTCCGAGAAAGCCAACCTCCTGTTCGAATCTCCTGGTTGTAATGTTTGTGGGGTTCGGTACTTAAATGGGCTATACTTATGGCTTTTTTAAAATTTCTCCCGAACAGACGCGTAACTGAACCCAATTCCTTAGTAGCATCTCTTAATGGAAAATCGCGATAGCTTCAAAATATGCTAACACCTGAATTTCTACCTCCTCCGTTCTGATATATTATATCTTTTGTTCTTTCTTCTTAAATTAAGCAATCGTGTTGGTCGTAAATTGTTGTAAAGTTTTTCGAAAGTAACGTCCGATCTGGCTGCTGTCGTAAAGGATGCTGTTCTACATAATATTCGACAGTCCGTATTGAATTTTTGCGGCATACAATGTGTGCTTCTAGCATTTCTCCAAATGAAAAAATACCATGGTGAGATATTATCTAATACTTAGAACTAAATATAACGAAAACTGTTTCAACTACTAATGAAAAAATGTATCTAAATTTAGAAGTAGAGACAGAAACAAAATGAATATTTTTTTTATAATTAAACGTATTAAAAAATTTAAGCTCAATGCGTTTTTGACAGTCTTCAAACACACCTACATATTTGTTTTTGACTTAAAGTGGAAGAAGCCCCTACTATACATCTAACAT